>PVJC01015942.1:0-34311 GCA_004026665.1 Murina feae
TGTATCCCTCTTTCTCACTAATAAACACAGTTTGAATGCACCAATGTCCTGTGAGCTCTAAAATATTCACCACGACTCTAACAAGTAGGTATTATTTATTTTCCTATTTCACAGAAGAAACCAAAACTTAGAGAAGTTAAATGACTAAATGACTTGCTCAAGATCAGACAGCTAATAAGGTATATGTGTGGCTGGACTGTCAATCTAAGCTTGCCGGCTGCCCTTGATCCCTATACTACTTCTAGGGTTCCTTGACAGCAGAAATAATGACATCTAAGTCCTTTGTCATTCCCCCAGAGCTGATGATAAAAAGCTGGCACTCAATACTCATATCTGTTCAACTCTTTAAGAGCTGATTGTTACCTAATGTGACATAATCTTAGTGTGACATTAGTAGAAATAGTCCAAAATGGTGAGGTAATCAGA
Source organism: Murina feae (assembly GCA_004026665.1). Classification (NCBI taxonomy): domain Eukaryota; kingdom Metazoa; phylum Chordata; class Mammalia; order Chiroptera; family Vespertilionidae; genus Murina; species Murina feae. The sequence continues at coordinate 427 of PVJC01015942.1, forward strand.
TACTACTATACAAGTCTTTTTACATGTTGTCTCAAGAATGACACAGAACAGAAAATAGGGTCAGATGTTGCCAGTGTTTGCAACTACACATCAAAAAGTCCTCATGAGAGTATGGAGTAGAATACAGGTTCTAGAGAAGCTTTTCAAGTCACATAAGTGAGGCAAACTGAAGTCAATGGAAAGCATATTTGCATATAGTTGGGAGCAAAAGAACACATAGGTATATTAAAATCTTTTGTTCAGAAACACACAAACACAAGATAAACCAAATAGCTTATCCTTTTAGTGTATTCCCCTGATTGCTCAGAAGCAAAACCAATACTTTAGGAAAAGTGTGGCGTCTTAACCGAAACCCCTAACTCAGTGTCTGGGTGAAAACATGATTAAGTGCCTTGAGAGCGATGTGTTGAAACTGTCTGGAAGGCAGACATTTGGCATCCAGACCAGCACCAGAAAGCAGCCTCCTAGGGAGTGTCTTCAGCTGGCGACGCCAGTTCACTTACATCCCTTTACATCAGCTAAGATTTTAAGGGTTGGCACCAAGAGTTAATAACAAAAAAAGCTGTGACCTTCAGCTTGATTTCTGGATTTCATTGCCCCACAATAGTAAGTACATCCACTTGTATTGTCGATAGCAGTTCCACCACACTGTTTTCTCATATTAAAAATGCTGGACCTCAAAGGGACCTAACCATTAGCGGTCAGTGAGTTCCTTGGGCATTTCCTTCTTCCTAAGAGGCCATCTCTCACAATATTCCTCAGAGATTTGCTGAGTGTTTTAAGATATGCATAAATTTCTCTTGTGAATTTCACTCATGTTTCTTCCTTTTAAACTATAGGAATCATAACTTTACTCTTTTTTACTCAAAGCTCAAATAACCATTATTATTAAATAGCCAGTTGATTCATGTTTTCAATTCCATCTAATGTAACCCATTTTAAAAACCAATAAAATGCTAAAATTTGCTGCCATTTCTTTTAAAGTTCCAGGCTTTTCTTAGCCTATATGTTCATGAGATTACTAAACTAAAAAAATCAATTATGGAATTTATAGTAACATTTATTTTGATACTATAAAATATTTGTGTACCAAAAAAAATTCAATACTTAAATAGCACAGGAGAAGCCTTTTAAATGCCTTTGTCTCCTCCCAGGCTGACTGCTCCCAGCAGACTGATGGTGACAGGTGTGGTCCTTTTCTCTCCCTCCCTGGCAATTGGTTCTGCTCTCCACCATCACAAACGCAATATTGGCAGAGGAAGTTCAAACTGTTCTTCAACAACAGGTAGTCAATCACTTACTTTACACTAAGACAGGAAGGGCTGTCTGTGAAACATGTCTGGAGGTCGGCCAGTGGCATGGAAGTCACTTTCAGTCAGATTCTTTAACACTGAAGATGTAACTATGGGGAATTCATCAGACTAATGTTAAATAGGAACTGTGTCACCTTAAAAAAGTAAGTGGTTGGTCAGAAACACCAAATTCCACATTGCAAGTAGCATGAAGTTGACAAGATGCTGTCTATAATTTAAGAAACTGAATTCAGTAGTGAAGAAAACATCCATCATGTCTCAAGATTCATTTTGGAATGACAAAATGGTGGTATTTATTTTGAAAGGAAATGAAGATGTTGTTTCTTGTGACAGAAATATATAAACATAGGTTACTTACATTAAATTACATGTTATCTATCTGAGGTTTAATTTTTCCAAAGAGAATTGCTACTCAAGACAGAATTGGGGGGTTCCAGGAGACTAATTTCTCACTCTTAGTGCTGCTTTGGGTAAGCGCCAAAGAGAGCCCTTTGAAAAGCACACCCACACCATAATTTTTTGGATAATAACTACTTTAATTCTTGAACTACCAAGCCCAAGAAGCAGTCACCAGTTAAATCAACACAGTTTTAGTTCAATTAACTGGCACAGAGCTATGGATGAACCACCTTTATTGAACAAGGAAATCCTGCTATTTCCGCTATTCTAGCATTATTTTTTTAAAGTTCCTGGCTTTTTTATACACCAATAATGAACTCTCAGAAAGAGAAACCAAAAAAAATCCCATTTACCATTGCAATAAAAAATATTAAAATACTTAAAATAAACTTAACCAAAGAAGTAAAAGACTTGTACTCAGAAAACTACAAGACATTGGAAAAAGATATAGAAGAAGATATAACAAGTGGAAGCATACTCCATGTTCATGGATTGGTAGAATCAACATCATAAAAATGTACATACTACCCAAGGCAATCTACAGATTCAATGTTATCCCTATTAAAATACCAACAGCATATTTCACAAACCTAGAGAAATACTCCAAAAATGTATACAGACCCCAAACACAAAAGCAAAAACAAACAACAAAAACAAACAAAAAAAACCCAACCCTCCGAATAGCTGCAGCAATCTTGAGAAAGAAGAACAAAGTTGTAGGGATCACAATATCAGATATCAAGTTATACTGCAAAGCCACCATAATCAAAACAGCCTGGTACTGGCACAAGAACAGGCATATAAATCAATGGAACAGGACAGAAACCCCAAAAATTGGCCCATGCCATTATGCTCAATAAATATTAAAGGAGGCAAGGGCATACAATGGAGTCAAGACAGTCTCTTCAATAAATGGTGTTGGGAAAATTGGACAGATACATACAAAAAAATGAAACTCCCATTTAAACCAGTAATCCCACTTCTAGGAATATATCCCAAGAAATCAGAAACATCAGTCAAAAAGGATATATTCAACCCTATGTTCATAGCAGCACAATTTAGCATAGCTACGATTTGAAATCAGCCCAAGTGCCCATCAGCAAATGAGTGGATTAAAAAACAGTGATACATCTACACAATGGAATACTATGCTGCTGTAAAAAAGAAGGAATTCTTACCATTTGCAACAGCATGGATGGAACTGGGAGCATTACACTAAGTGAAATAAGCCAGTCAGAGAAAGATAAATATCACATGATCTCACTTATTTGTAGATTATAATGAACAAGGTAAACTGATGAACAAAAATAGAGCCAGAGGAAAAATATTTTAGAATATAATAGAAGTAACCCATTATTTGCAGATTTTTAATACTTCCTACAACTTTTGTGATATCATACTATATTAGCACAGTTTTGGTAATACTATTATATTTAAAATCATTTTTCTTGAAATACAAATGTTTACTTCATGTAATATTATATTTAAAATCATTTTTCTTGAAAAAATGAAACTAGACCACCAACTTATACCATACACAAGAATAAACTCAAAATGGATAAAACACCTAAATGCAAGTCATGAAACCATAAAAATCCTTGAAGAAATCATAAACAGCAAAATTTTGAACATCTCTCATAGCAATATGTTGAAGGATACATCTCCTAGGGCAAAGGAAACTAAAGAGAAAATAACCAAATGGGACTACATCAAAATAAACGGCTTCTGCACAGCAAAAGAAACTATCAACACAATGAAAAAGAAACCATCAAACACAATGAAAATCAAATCCATTGATTTATATGCCTGTTCTTGTGCCAGTACCAGGCTGTTTTGATTATGGTGGCTTTGTAGTATAACTTGATATCTGATATTATGATCCCAACACTGCATGGGAAAGCTCACTGTATTTGGCAATGATACATTTGATAAAGGGTTAATATCCAAAATATATAAAGAACTCATACAATTTAACAAAAGACAAACATTCAATTAAAAATTGCCAAAGACCTTAAATAGGCACTTCTCCAAAGTGGACCTAAAGATGACCAAGAGTCATAAAAAATGCTCAAACTCACTGATCATCAGAGAGATGCAAATTTAAATGATAATGAGGTATCACCTCACACCTGTCAGAATGGCTGTCATCAACCAATCAACAAATGACAAGTGCTGGTGAGGCTGTGGAGAAAAAGGAACCCTCGTGCACTGCTGGTGGGAATGCAGACTGGTGCAGCCACTATGGAAGACAGTATGGAGTTTCCTCAAAATGTTAACTCTGGAACTGCCATTTGACCCAGTGATCCCACTTCTAGGAATATATCTTAAGAAACCCAAAACACCAGAAAGAATGTATGCACACCTATGTTCATAGTAGCACTATTTACAATCGCTAAGCACTGGAAACAGCCCAAGTGCCCATCAGTAGACGAGTGGATAAAAAAGCTGTGGTACATTTATACCGTAGAATAGTATGCAGCAGTAAAACAATAAGAATCTCTTATCCTTTGAGACAGCATGGAGGGACCTGGAGATTATCCTGCTAAATAATAAGTCAGTCAGAGACAGACAAGTATTACATGATCTCATTCATATATAGAATCTAATTAACTAAATAAACTGATGAACAGAGTGGATCCAGAGACATGGGAGCATGGAATAGAGTGCGGAATCTCAGAGGGAAGGCAGGGGAGGGTGGGTGGGTAGGAGCTAATCAAAGGAAGACCTTGTATGCATATATGCATAACCCATGTGGTGAGGGCCTGGGGTAGGGGTTGGAGGTTGGCTGGAGGGTGTCATGGGGCAAAAAAGAGGACATATGTAATACTTTCAACAACAAAAATTAAAGAAAAAAGTTATCTGTGTAAAGTTATTTGGATGGAAATCAACAGGTTCAATCTATTGGGGAAAGGAGGTAAGAGCTTCTTAAAAAAATTGACTAAGCCCGGGACAGGTGGCTCAGTGGGTTGGAGCACGCCCCTCCTCCCTAAATTAAAAAGGTTTCGGGTTAAATTCCCAGTCATGGCACATACATAGCTTTTGGGTTGGATCTGGTCAGGGCTCATAGGGAGGGAACCCTTCAATGTTTCTCCCTCACTTGGGTGTTTCTCTCTCTCTCTAAAATCAGTGAACATATCTTTGAGTGAGGATTTTTTAAACAATGTAAAGCTTTAGACTAATAAAAACTTAGCCCAATTGGTAGAGTAACTCAAAAACTATTAAATTAATGACAGGCCACACTTCCACAATGTCTGGGTTATATTCTCTGTTTAACTCTACTGAATTTTAAATAAATTGTAAGGTATTGTCAATATTTTAACTTGTGCTAATATTTGCTGAAGGAAAATTAACATTTTGGGTTTGGGATAGAGTTGTAAAAGGTTTTCCACATTCTTAAGTATAGCTTTATTGCATTCAGTTACATTTTGTTCAGGAAGACACATTTCTGATCTTAAAATGAAAATCAAGGAAAAAATATAGCTCGCCATCATTGTGCTTACTGCAGACTGCTGAGGCGGGCCTTCACGTGGCGAGGGGCATGAATATACTCCACACCATACACGCACCTGCTGTATGTGTGAGGTAACACAGGTGCTCTTTGCTCCTATTCTGATGCTATCTTGTTGGAAAATCAGTGCCGTCCGTTCCTTGACTCTTGCAAGTTAAATTGGCAGAAGATTGTAAAATTATATAAAAAAGATATGACTTAACCATTCCAGGTCATTCAATCAATCCAGAAAATATCCAGAACTGCTGTAATTTCCCAACCTTTCACTTTATTCCTAAAGACCAGAAGGCTTAAGAGAAGGCCAGCCTACCTGATTCCTGGGCGTATTGAGGTAGCACACCCTGCATCGAAAGTGGCAAATGCAGCGAGTGGAGAGAAACTGAGTTACCATTGTCCCTGGAGATGACACATGTGAGGTGTGTGTGTGTGTGTGTGTGTTACTGTTTTTACTTTTGTACTGACTCTTTGGAATTCTTCAATTAAAAAAAAAAAAAACACTATGGGAGAAACAATAAACATTTCTTTTGGAAAGCCGTTCAGCTTCTTTTGTTAAGCAACGCTGGTGTTTCACGTCCTGCCTTCTTCCTCGCCTCTTGGTCCCTGGCTCAGGAATGAGGACACTTTCCTTTCGGGACCATGCTCTGAGCTGCACCCTGGCCTCAGCAGCAGAGAGCATCCTCACCTGGAATCCCCTGGGCTGGGCGTGCACCGCCGTCCCTCCCTGGGGGTCCACACAGCGTCACACCCATCGCCAGGAAGGAAAGAACGGCCTACCGAAGATCAGGGCTCCATTGTCACGTTCCCATTATAAGGGAGGAGGCCCCAGGAACACCCTCTCCTCCGGAGGTCGTGCCATGGGGACCCAGGGGCACTGAGGGAAAAGGCATGCTGCGCGCATCCCCCAATCAGGTGGTCGCAGGGACTCAGGGGCCGGCGAACTGGGCTTGGCCTCCAGCTGGCTGCCCTCGGCCCCCGCGCCGCCCCGCCCCCAGCGGCGCCCGGGCCGGGGAGGGTGGGGGGCTGGCTGGTCAGCGCAGGCGCGTGGGTCCCCGGGCCACCGCGCCCTCCCTCCGAGGCGACGCGCTCCAGCCGGAGCGCCTGGGCGCGGGTGTGCGTGCTGGCGGGGCGGGAGGGATGCTCCCATTCGGCCGCCAGCCGCCCGCCCGAGGGAGCGAGCACCCCCCAGTGACCACCCAGCCTCCATTTTATTTGCTCGGAAACTGCGGGTAGGAGGGGGACCGGCCGCGGGGCGGGGTTCCTCCCGGCGGGGGACGAGCGAGACCGTTAGCCTGGAACACCGGGGACCGTCCTGGCAGCGCCCGGCCGCCGCCGCGCCGCGATAGAAGCCTCTCGCGGCTTCCCGCCCAGCCAGCCGCGCTCTGATTGGTCGCCGCGGGAGGCACCGGGCGGCTGGAGGCGGCGGCGGCGGGCGCTGCTCCCGGCCTCCCGGGGAGGGGGCGTGCGGGGTGCTCCCCGGCCTGGCTCGGCGGTCCCGGGGCAGTTCCAGCGGCACCTCGCGCCCCCTCCGCCAGGGTGCTTCCCGCGCCCCCACCTTCCCGAGGGTGCTTCCCGGCACACGCCCCCCGCCCAGCGGGCCGCCTACCCCACCCAGCTCTCTGCGGCGCCCGCTCCTTTCTTCCCTCTCCGCGTCCATCAGCGCCCCGGCGCGAATCCCGGGCTGGGGCGGGGGAAGCTGCTGGAGGGGAGGGTGGGCACCAACACAAGCGTCTTCCAGGGAGGCCGGGGAGGAAACAGCCCCAATGAAATGCACCCGCCTCCGGGCCGCGGAGGTTCGCAGGGCGGCGGCGCAGGCCCCCGCGCCGAGGCAGCATCACTACCGTCTGCCTCCCAGCTCCCTATTGTTCGCACTTTGCAAGGACCAGGAACCTCGCCCAGAGAAAGGAGACTGGGCGAGGCGCTTCGGGCGGCTACCTGCCATTCTTCTCCCCACCGTGCACGCAGAGCCCTCGGTGCGTGTGAAGGCACACGCGCGCGCACACGCACACGCACACACACGCTAGGAAGCCTGGATCACGCCCTCCTCGCCCTCCGCCCCTCCGCACTTCCTCCTGTCAAAACGCGGCGCTCCACCCTCCCATCCCTTCGAGCTCTGGGGCGAAAGCAGGCTTTGCAACTAACCAGCGATTTGGCAAATAATAATAATAATAATAAATAAAAAACTAACGTCATATCGACGAGGGTGCAAGAACGGCCACGCAGCCCTGAGATTCTGCCCATGTCGCCCCATTTTGCAAACCGTTATTCGCCCTCCAACGGAGAGGGGGGCGGGGAGCCCCACTTTATTAGACCTGGGGAAATAACGATCGGGGTGGCTACCCTGGGCTTTATTGTTCACTCTTCCCGGAGCCCGAGCTGCCAAGCCCCTGCCCAGCGGAACGCGAGCCTGTGCGAAGGCTCCAAGGAGCCATGGCATCCCCCGCAGCCCGCCATCGGGGAGGGAGCGCTGCCCATCTCCATGGGCAGTCGCGGCGGCGTCCCTGGGAGCAAGCGGCTCCGCTTCCGACGCCCGGCACCTGAAGTGGGAGGGCGGGCGTGCTGGAGGGGCGCAGGGCGCTCGCCGCGCGGGGAGGCACCCGGTCCACCGCAGCCCCAGAGGGCGCGGGTTCGGCAGGACAGCCAGGGCGGTGCGCTCCTTCCTCAGCTCCACGAGAATGAGCACCCTTCGCATTCTCCGTAAAAGCGCCCGAAATAACAGTGTCCCCCGGGAGAGTGGTAGGGAGATGAAGGCAATGATCAAATCGGATTAAGAAGGAGAATTTTTTGAAATGTACCTGCAGTTCCCAGGAAAAACAAAGTCCAGATGAGATCCTTAGTTCGCAGCATTGTAGTCTGCTGGCTGGGAAGGGTGTTCTTGCCGCGGTAAATTCTGTGCCCCGGCTCCTTGCAGCGAGTGTGGACGGCGATAGAGGAACAGACCTAGAGGCAGACAATTGCCAGGCTGAGTATGATTATTTTTGCAGAATTGTTTCCTGCCAGCGGCTGCCGAGCTGCGTTCACGCGCTGAGCGGAGAATGAGTGACAGTCCCAGCCTCAGCACACTCGCAACTCGAAGATCCTTGCGCTGGCCCGGGTTCGCTTTGATGGGACTTGGGATGGGAGCGCGGGGCGGAGGGCGGGGGTGAGAACCTCACTGTGTCCTTCCACCACGCTGGCCACAAATAGTGCCGAACATCAAGGAGGTAAGAGACCCGGAAGGCAGATGCGGCCGCCTGCAAAACGCGGCCTGGAGCAGCCTGCCCGAGGAAGCGGGCTCTTTCACGCACAGTCCTATAGGCAGAGCTGGGATTTCTTTTTTCCACACTTCTCCCCCACGCCTCCGGTCCCTCCTGCCATCCAGCCCTCCGCAGTCAGGAGGCTGGATATTTTAATAACTAGCAAATAATAGGAACAAAATCGTAGGTGTCGTTAGGTTTTCAAAGTTTTTTAATCTCTCCATTAGAGATCCTAAGATCCTTGAAACACAAGGAAAGTCTAGGATTGTATCTTTTTTTTTTTTTTTTTTTTGGTAAAGGAAATCAGAAATTAGGAGAGGGGTAGGGACTGCAGTCGCAGGGTTTTGTTTTGGTTTTGTTTGTTTGTTGTTTGTAGTGGCCATGGAATTTGCTCTCCCACAGGGAAGCAACAGAGTTCAGGGGAAAGAGGTGGGAAGCAATTTAAGTTAGAAGCAAATGCAGATGTTTAGAAGGAATTTCCAGAAATAACGGAAGGAAACAGTTTATAAAGGTTGAAATCTGTGGTCTCTTCATGAAGATCACCAAGTCCTGTATGTGTAGGTTTTACGGTGTAGGCAGAGTGTTAACTAGTATTTTCTTACAAGGACACAAAACCTCAATTCTTGAAGATATTGAAGTAGAATATCACTGAGGCACCACACAAAGGGTTCAATTACTCTTACGGCTGCATTGTGGACAGAAGAGGATGAGGAAGCAGGGTGAAAATAAACAGGTTTCAGAACCTGAGCAAGACTTGACCGTTTACGGAACAACAGGGAGGGGGAGTCAGGAGCTCCTTTGTACAGGCCTGGACAGCCTGATAGCCCCACACAGTGGAGCCCTCCTAGGGGACGGCTGCCCACGTGCCAAGAACCAATGCATCAACATCCCCGCATACTCACCTTTTCTTAGGAGGACAGGCCCTCCACTGCTGTGCCTTCTGGAAAACCCATCTTCTGCTGGCCAGCTGGAGCGGCTGGCATCTCCTCTCCATGTACCAGACCCAGCAGGGCCCAGCACACTGTGACTTCCACAACCCCGAAAAGTACTTGTTCTTGCAAACCAATTTTACACACTGTTTACTTTTGTAACATTTAGCTCATAGCAATTATAAGTAATTCATAAATACAGAAAAGTAGACAGAAGAAACTAAATTCCAAATACAGCTGCATTTTGGACAGAAGATTCCAGAGATACCCACATATTTTCTCAATCTTTTGAATCTGCATATTATTATTTTTTTAATATATTTTATTGATTTTTTTACAGAGAGGAAGGGAGAGAGATAGACTTAAAAACATCGATGAGAGAGAAACATCGATCAGCTGCTTCCTGCACATCCCCTACTGGGGATGTGCCCGCAACCAAGGTACATGCCCTTGACTGGAATCAAACCTGGGACCTTTCAGTCCACAGGCCAACGCTCTATCCACTGAGCCAAACCAGTTAGGGCTGCATATTATTTTTTAATTGATAGTAGTAGCAACTTGAATCCTTGTATTTTCCTCGACATTTCATTATAAGCATTTCCTCAGGGCAATAGAAAGGGTTTTGAAATCTATTTATAGTTATGTAATATTTCCCTATATCATGGTCATGCTTTCTCCATTGTTGGATATTTAGGTTGTTTCCAGAGTTTGATAATATGAATAATGCTTTTTAACACCTTTTAATAAATATTTATTGAACATTATTATGTTTAGCCCTGTGCTGGCTGGGTACACCAGATTATATAGGTATTTTTAATGGTTGCTGCATTTAAGTATCTTTGACTTCAGATATGAGCTTTTGTGCTAATGTGTAAAATTACCATATTAAACTTACATGGTTAACTACTAGACTCTTTCCTAAAGAAGAGGTTTCAATACAGGGGAAAATATAGAGAACATGCTTGAGGGGAAAGGGAAAAAATGAAGGCTGGGATACACAAAATATTTATAATTTTTTCTAACCTATTCTGAACTTTTACTGAGTGAGAAACACAACTTTCTCTGCAAACCTCCATTTTATAGCTCATGTCTTATAGTAAAATTAAAAAATTTCTCACCATTTTCCTCCCCAAATGTTCCTCTTTTTAGCTCTTCAATGTAGGCAGGTGTGGAAATCCTACCTCACTTCTGCATTACTGAATTTCTTTTCTCTCTCCCTCTCTCCTCTGGGCACACTAATTCTGAGATGTTTGAGAGACATCCAAGTGGAGATGTGCAGAAGACAGGCAGATAGAGGGAACACCAATGTTTAACCTCTAAGCAGAAGAAATTGCCAAAGCAATAGTGGAAATGCAGTTAGAGAAATGGAAAGAGAATTGAAACATTAAAATGACCGAATCCAAAGGAGAAGAAAGTTTTGAAGTGGTCAAATAAGATGATGATTTACAAGTTTCCTGGATTTGACCAATGGAAAGCCGGTAGTGGTCTCTGAGAGAGCATCCTTCCATGGACTGGTGGGGAAGGAAGACCACTGTCCCAGGAGTAGCTTGTCCAGGAAGGAGAGAAGGGGGGTTAGACCACTCTTTCGAGGAGCAGTGTGATAATGAAAGGTTTTATTTTTCTCTTCTCTTTCAATATGAGGACTTTGTTGTTAAGTTATAAAGTTAATTAAATCAGTAGCTAACACCCCACTCCTCATCACCAAAACATCATGGTCTAATTTAGACTACTTGAAAAATGAACCATGTAAGGATTCTTTTCTGGATGTTGAAAAGGAGACCCCGGGCCTGATCCCAGAGCTCACAGATATCCCAGGAAGTTTACTTCACATTTGACATAAGCAAAATGCATTCAGGAGAACACAGCAGCCTAAGAGCCATCAAAACTAGAGGCAGGCAGGAGCCTGGGGTTAGGACGGACTGAGAATACAGAGACCTGCCCAAAGACTGGAGATGACCCAGCGATGTGTGAGGACCAGAAGGTCCACAGAGCTAAAGAGTGAGAGCCTCTAGGAAGCCCTCAGTACTCTCTCCTCGCCTCTCACATCCCACATCTGGCTGATGCCAGAAATGACTGCCAAGGTCTACTGCGCGGTGGGGCTGAGGAAATGGACAAGTGGACAAGTTTCCTTTCTGAGTCAAGGCTGGCTCAGGTGCTGGTTAAGGATAAGGGGACACTCATCAGCAGATTATGCTGAATGCTGCTGGGATCCCAAAGGCAGAGGCTGGAAACAGCGTCAACACAGAAACAGTTTCTTGCGGGTTGTGCACTGCATGGCTGGAAGGCACCTTTTGAATGAACCCCTCATCAAATACTTAAATCCTTATGGTGACAGTTCTTCTAGTAGGTGGAAGAAACAAATCAAGAAAGAGGTGCTGTTTTCTCATCCTTCCTTCTCCCTTCCTCCTTCCTTCCTTTTCCTTCCTTCCTTCACTTCTTTCTTTTATTTTTCAAGAAGTTTTTAAAGGCTGGAAAGAGGGAGAAGTTGGGCAGTAGTGTGAGCACAACGAAGACTGGGTCAGCTCCTTGGGAGCTGTGAACTGGTTGCAATCACCTCACACTGAAGAATCACAGGATTTAGGCTGCCCTGGGAATGAAACCTGACCCCAAGGCAGCTCTCTTCAGCCAAGGGCAATTTTTGGAGACTAATAGTTGAGCATGTCCCGGCATTTGGGCGATTATGACCCAGTCCTGAACGTAGAATCTGGAAACTTACCACAGCATCCATTACCCAATTTTAGCTGTAAATCAAAATATAATTTCATAGAAAGTTCAATATTTCTTTTTACTGTGGTAAAATATACATAACATAAAATTTACATTTTAACCATTTTTAAGTATGCACTTCTGTGCCATTAAACACATTCATATTGTTGTGCAATCATCACCACAATTCATCTCCAGAACTTTTTCATCTTCCCCAACTTTGTAATCCAGTAAATGATAATTCTCCATTCCTTCTCCGCCCCCCCTCCCCCCCAGCTCCTGGTTACCACCATCCTACTTTCCTTCTCTTGAGTACTCATCACATCATACAAGAAGAAACATACATTTGTCCTTTTGTGATCGTCTTACTTCATTTAGCATGTTTTCAACGTTCTTCTAAATTGTAGCTTGTATCGAATTTTCCTTTGCACATATATACCACATTGTGTTTATCTATTCATTCATCAATGGACATTTGGGTTGCTTCCACCTTTCAGCTATTGTAAATAATGCTGCTATGAACATGGGTATACAAATACATCTTTGAGTCTCTGCTCTCATTCTTTGGGGTATATCCCAAAGTGGGATTGCTGGATAGTATAGTAATTTTAAATTGATGATTTTTTTTTTTTGAGGAATAGCCATACAATTTCCCACAGTGGCTGCATCATTTTTTGCATTCCTGCCAGCACACAGGTTCTGATTTGTCCACATTCTTGCCAACATTTTTTTTCTTTTCATTTCTTCTCTTCTCTCTCTCTCTCTCTCTCTCTCTCTCTCTCTCTCTCTCTCTTTCTCTTTCTCTCTCTCCCTTTCGCCTTCTCTCCCTCCCTGCCTTTTTTATAGTAGCCATACAAATATATGTAAAATGGTATCTCATTGTGTTTTTGATTTGTATTTTCTTAATGTCTAGTGATGTTGAGCACCTTTTCATGTGTTTATTGGCCATTTATATATCTTCTTTGGAGAAATGTATATTCGAGTTACCTGTCCATTTTTTAAATTGGGTTATTTGTTGTTTTTTGTTCTTAAGTTGTATATACAATGGATACCAATCTCTCATCAGCTATATGATTTACAAATATTTTCTCCCATTCCATGGGTTGCCTTTTCACTCTTTTAACAATGTCTCTTGATACACAAGTCTTTAATTTTAATGAATGCCAACTTGTCAATTTTTCCTTTGGCTGCTTGTACTTTTGGTGTCATATCCAAGAAATCATTGCCTAATCCAATGTCTTGAAGCTTTTCACCTATGTTTTTCTTTTAAGAGTTTTATAGTTTTAACCTTACATTTAGGTCTTTGATCTATTTTGAGTTAATTTTTGTATATGGGTCAGGTAAAGGTCCAATTTATTTTTCTTTCTTTTTTTCTCATGCGTATATCTAGTTTCCAGGACCAGTTCTTGAAAAGACTTCCCTTTCCCTAATGAATGGTCTTGGCATCCTTGTCAAAAAATTATTTGACCCTATATGCAAGTGTATATTTCTGGGCTTTCTATTTTATTGCATTGGTCTGCAATCAGTCTATCTTTCTGTCAGTACCACACTGTTTTGATTGCCATAGCTTTGCAGTAAGTTTCTTTTAATCTGGAAGTTTGAGACCTCCAATTTCTTTCTTCTTTTTCAAAATTAGTTTGGCTATTTAGGATTCCTTGAGAGTTCATAAGAATTTTAGGATGGATTTTTCTATTTCCAAAAAAAAAGATCATTGAGATTTTGCAAAAGATTGAGGGCACTGTCTTCTAATTTTCCCAAATTGTTATTTGGGCTAGTATTGGAGGCATGCTGATATCTTGGAGATAACTATGGTTTAGACATCTCACTCCAGAGCTTTGGGAAACTCAGTCATAGGTAACTATCAGAAACTGCCAATTTTGGTGATTTTTTTTTCAATGTAGATATGGAGAGATGAAGCAGAATCAAATAACAGAAATCAGGCCATAAAATGTGCAGCCAGCCTCAGAAAGTTACAGTGAGCTAGCAAAGAAAAGATAGTTTTAAATGGTTTCTTGGCTCTGAGATGAACGCAAACCCCAGGCTGCCTAACTCCCTGTTTTGCCTTTGGAAAAAGCCATCTGAAACAAGTGATTTAACAGACAGAAGAAAGGAGCCAAGATCTTCATGTCAAGATCTTATAAATCACAAAGTGAGACTGAGCTAACTTAAAGACACGACAACTTCCTTTCTGCCTCTTTCACATCTTCCTACACACCCCAGCAGCAATGAAGTGAAGTGGGTGAGTGCTCACATCTTGGAGCTTGAGAATCTAAGTTCAAATCCCAGTTTCTCTACCTTTAGATTCTGGATTTGGGCAAATTATTTCACACCTTTAAACCTTGTTTTCCTTGTTCATAAAATGGGATTAGAATATATATATCTTTTAGACTTCTTGTGAACATCAATTAAAATGACACTCAGAGCGGGCTTAGTGTAGGCCTGGCAATCTTTCATCCAACAAGCATACATTGAACACCTATCACATGCAAGGCACTGTGCTAGTCATGAAGAATTAAAAGAAAAGTAAATGAACACGTGTTTACAGTCTTATCAAGGAGACAAATTACTAAACAAAGAGACTAAAACAATTACAAAATGTCAATAGAGTCATGGAAAAAAGAAACAAAGGACTTTTTGGTAAAGAATGATAGTAGAGCTCTAGTTTAGATCAAGGAAGGCTTCCCTGAGGAAATGACAGGTATTTTGCAACTTAAGAAGGAGAAGTACCCAGCTCTGGAAAGAGCATACGGAGGTGCATTCCAGGAATATGCAAAGGACCCCCCCCCCCCAGGTCAGAAAAATCTGGGTGGTTCTAGAAACTAATAGAATTGAGTGGCTGGGATGCAAAGAGCAAGTGGGGCAGGGACAAATGATAAACAGTACATCTGAGTCACCTTTAAAGCTAAGGTAAAGAGCTCATATTTTATTCAAAGTTCAGAAAAGCCCCATGAAGGACGTTCAGCAGCAGAGAAACATGAGTTGTCCGTGTTTCAATAACCGCTCCCTCTACTGTGTGGAGAATAGTGTATAGGGAGGCAGCAGAGGGTGTAGGAGCCCAGTGAGAAATCACTGCAAAAATCCAGAGAAGAGGAGATGGAGACAAGTGGAGATAAAATTGACCAAACTTGTTAATGAATGTGGAAAAGAGAAAAGTCACAATGCAGAATGTGCCAGCAGGATATGCTGGGAGAGGACGGGAAATGAGGTGTCTGACTTTGGATTCATTGCGTCTACCTGTGAGACCTACAAGTGGAGATGTCAAGTGGGTGGTCAGATGTGAGCATGGACGTCAGTAGAGAGCGATCTTAACAGGAGATAGAAATGTCAGAGTCATCCATGTGATTGCTACCTAAAGCCATGGGAAATGAGGAGATCACTCAGCCAAAAATGTGCAGAGAGAAGAGAGGAAGGCCCAGGTTTGTATCCTGAAATAGAGCAGTTTCATGAGTTCCAAGTGGAGAAAGCAGAACAGGCAGAAAGACTGAGGCAAGGTGCTGGAGAGGCCAAGACCATCTAGGAGAGAGCAGAGTCATGGGCCCATAGGAGGAGACACTTGTAGGAAGCAGGGACCTGTCTCTGTAATGAATGCTACTCGGAGGCAACTCCAAATGTGACCTAGGAGAGTGTCCCCAGATTTGGGAATATGAAGGACACTGGTAACTTAGCAAGAGCAAGTTCACGCTCTCTGGGCTCAAAGTGAGTGCCTAGTACATGTTAGCCGTAGCAATCCTAGTAGGATTCCCTCCTCATCCCTTCTTTGAGTTTCTGAGATAATACAGTGACATTGGTCACTGATCAGGGCACAGAAGTGCAGCATCAATGACTAGCTATTCTCAGGTAGAAGTCAGTCTCATTTTGAGGTGGAACCTAGGATACCACTGCCCTTCGTGAATAATTGTGATGGTAGTTGCAGACAATGAATGCTCCAGATGATCTGGTTGCATCGCTACTCAAGGTCTCCTCTCCCAGTGCTTACCATCACTTCTCCAGTTCAACCCTGCCCATCTTCCTCACCCCAATCCTCCGTGTATTCTGCAGTTGCACTGCTTCCCTTGGTCACATACCAAAACAGCATCAGGCATTCACTCTAGTGCCAAGGAAAGGAGCCAGGTAGGCAGAGCCAACACTAAATTTAGGTCCCTCCAGTCTCATCTATATCTTTAGAGCCAGAGATGGGCTCATCCATGAGCAGCACCTTTTCTCCTATGCACACGCAGCTTGGGGAGTGAGAGACGAGTTAAGACAAAGAGGAAGCAAGAAGACAAGCATTCTTTATGGAAAGCAAAGGCAGTCATATCACCACCACTTCTTTGCAAGAAGAACTAAACCATTTCCCTCCTTGGCACGGCACTGCATTACATCTCTCCCAGAAGCCTCGGAAACCATCCTAAAGAAACGCAGTACCAAATATGAGGGTGTCGCCGGTCTACAGTAGTTACAGAATCCCAGAGAACTCTGAATTTAAAGTCAGCAAGGATCTAAGTAACTGCCCATGCACGCCTTCTGAAGACTGGCAGCCATTTGTGTCCCTACGTCTCTATCCCCTGAGCACCAAGAGTTCCACAGAGTGGAAGAGCTCCTGAGAGCTCCAAGGAGACACAGCACTTATTCCAGCTACTGCCTGAAAGACAAATTTCCTGTTGCATCAGTGGAACTGTGGAGTGAGCTAGGCATGTCCAGGATGGGAGGTGCCCCCTACCACCATCTCTGCTGCATCAGCAAAGGAGCAATCCAAAAGGAAGAGTCACTCCGTGATGCTCTGAGCAGGGGAGAAATGTGACAAACACCAGGCCTCTGGTCAGAGCAGCCCCTCCCTGCCCACCTCATGACCCTGCACCCCTGACCCTCCACCCCTACCTCACCGTAATTGTCATGCTAAATGTTTGCTGAACAAAATGGGATCAATAAAAAAGCCAAGAAAGTCCTTTAGGTGACCTCATTGTGGGCTTTGGCTCAGGATCTCTCCCCAGCTCCCACAGCAGCGGTTCGGGCCCTGTCCTAAATGACATGGACTGATCGGCCTGCTTTGGCTCCCCCTTCAGATGCACCTTCCCTACCCTCCAGAGCCATCTCCCTAAAAAGAATATTTATTAAAAGCTGAAAATGTCACTTGCCCACAGCAAAGCACTTAATGGCTCCCCATTTCCTTCAGAATTCAGCCAAGGCCCACTGAGGCCCATCCTGAATCTCACCTCTTGCTCTTTCTCTGCCCCCTTGTGGACATGGGTACCCACACGCTCTGGGGCCTGGCTCCTGCTGTTTGCCTGGCTGGCTTCTGCTCTGCTCTAAGACTCACTTTACCAGCTCAGCTCTTCCCTAACCTTCCCACCTCTTGCTCCTCATGCCCTTCCCCTAGGCTAGGTGTTCTTCCCAGATGCTTCCAGAGTCCTTTGGGCCCACCTCTATCATTACACCCACACTGCAGTGGAATCACTTATTTCTGAATTCATCTCCCCCACTACCCTATGGTACCTTTCAGGACAGAGACTTTAATTCTAATTCCAACATCACCAGTACCCAGCTTGTTGCCTGGCACATAATAAGTGTTCAATGCTTATGGTGGAATTAATGAATAACTTCTTCCTGGACCACTTCTCTCTAATGTGGGAAAAGCTAGCTTTCCACCATGTGAGAACTACTTAGAGGACAAAGTATGCAGTGGCATAGTTACAGGTCTAACTAGCAATGTCAGATTTCATCCGCAGAGAGCCTGTGGTCTTGATACCTCAGGCCAGTCTCTGAAACCAGTCTTTTCATTGTTCTGATCTTTCTACCTTGATTAATGCAGAGGATTCTGTTACCTCATCAATCTCATCCCGTTTTTGTCTATGAAGCTTGGGCACCCTGGCACCAAGCCCACCAACACAGTGGCTTCCTCTGGTATCTCAATGCCTCCTTCAAGCTCTGGCGTAGCAGCCCTCAGATGGCTGCTGGACCAGGTTTGCCCTGGCCCCTAGCCTCTTCCTGTCCTTCCCTGGTGGCCTTCTCTTCTGCCTTTCTAAAGCTTGCCCCCTTCTGCTCTGCTAATGCTATCTTGATGAAATAAGGCAGAATTACCTGTTTGCTAACTAATTTCAGGTTGTTTTTCCTCTGTGATTTCTAAGCAAGAGAGTGGGGAAGTTACTGCTCTTATCAAAAACACCGTGGGCTGTGTCATATGACAGGCTCTGGTTTAGCAGGTGGCAGCGTTTTTACCCACTTTGTCCACTAAAGTAGTGAGAACACAAATAGTTTCTATGTTCAGTTAACCTTACAACAAACAGCATGAGAGGATCTGGAGCAATAAACAATAGCTTCACGACTGCTCAGCATCTTGATCTGCCTTCCAATCTTCCCTCTGTCACCTGCCACTTGCGTGCATTCCAGTTTGTTAATGTCCCTCTCAAACGTGCTTCTCGGAACAGAGCCCCATACTCCAAACGAGGTCTGCATGATGCATGGGTCAGGAGGGCCATTGCTGCCCCTCGCCCAGGATGCTGCACATTGTCCCACTCAATCCAGGGTCACTTGGGATAGCCAACTAGCTGAGCCCATTAAAATCCTAGCACTGTGTCCTCTCCTCCTCAGCCACCCTGTCTCTTTGTCTGGCTGTGCCTTGGAAAACTTGATGTAAGAAAATGTGCAGAAAAAAAATTGCTAAAGGATCTTTTAAATAAATAATTCTCTAAAAACACCTAAATATTTCCATGCATTCTCTTATTTATTCAAACGCCTTCTATATTCCATGTCTTATTCTAGGCACAAAGGTGCTAAACAAGATGCCAGCTCTGGGCAGAAGAGAAAATAAACATTGTTATATGCATTCTCTGGGCCAACCACTTTGCTCTTATGCTTTTATTTAATCCTCACATGACTCTCTAAGGTGGTGGGAGAAGTTCCATAATTTGTTCAAGGATCTGAGCTCAGGCTTGTGCCTCCCCATATCAGTCAGGGTAGCTTAGGTCCTGCAGAGATATCAGCCAAACACCAAGTCTTGGAGGCTTAAAAATAACAAAAGTGATGCTATGTGAGCTGAGGATTCTCTTCCATGTTGTCCTCACTTATGGGCTGCATCTGAAGGTGACTCCATCGCCTTGTTGCTGTAATTATGGGAGAAGAAGGGGAAAGAGTGGTGAAGCAAATCACAGGTAGGTTTCCAAATTTCCTTCCTGGAAGTAGCCACGTCACTTACACTTCCATTTTCTTGAACAAAACAAGTTACATGGACACCCCTAACTTCAGGGGGCAGAGAGGTGAAATTTTGTGCCTAGAAGAATTAGAAACACTTAATGAGCATCCTAATAAACATCACAGGCCCCAAAGCTCAAGTTCTTTTCCACCACATTATATTCCAAACTAGTGAGAAGATTCACTGCCTTCAAAGAGGCTAGTGGCAGGGAAGCATAAATTCCAAGAGTTAAAAGCCACTACCAATGGAAGATCCAAATCAGGAATAAAGATAAGTTATCCTTGGAATATGCATGAACATCAGTAAGAAATGGGATCCTTTTGACACAATTCAGATATACCTACTAAATTTATAAGCACCTGTAGAACATACATAAGAAATGAGACCCTGCTATTATGAGGTATTTTAGGAGTTTAATAACTAGGACTTGTTATACGATATCCAACTTCTGGCTCAAATTTATATCATGGCGAGGTTTTTTAATATAAGGAAAGAGCCTGCCACCTCTCTTTAGTTCTTTCCCTTGCGCTTTCACTGTAGCTGAGAGCACTGGGGACTGGGGGTGATTTGCATTTGTTGTTGAAATAATATCCCAGCAATTAGCTGTAAATTTGAAAGTGATAAATATGCATAAGAAAGCCAAGCTTTGGAGGACTGGTAGTGCCCCTCCTCAGCTCCTCCCCCACAACGCTCACACACAAACTCACACAGTTAGAGAGAAGCCATCAGCAGAGCTGCACAATTAAATCTTTGTAAGAATCTAGGACTCAGGATAAAACCTCACCCTTTCCTGGGCATAAATGTTGACTCACAGGTGGTCCAAATGAGATCATTATGCACTATATCAGGTAGCATCACAAAACATGTGTCCAATAGCATCAGGCTTAGTCATGGAGCAGCTAGTTACGTAAATCAGATCCAAATATCACAGAAAAGCTCTCCTAGGCCATCCTTATTTTGAAATGTGTGTGTGTGTGGCCACGCACACACACACACGCATTTATGCTCTTCTTCAAGTTAGGGAGAAGGTTTTGCAAGCTGAAATTGCTGTGAGTTTAAATCCCAAGATTGCAAAATGATGTAACTACCTAGCAATGTGTCCTACCACCTGGTAAACATGGCCAAACCATTTCCATCAATGGACTTGAACTTACTAGACTGTTTTCCAGTACCAGCTTCTCCAAGAGGCACCAGAATAAAGGGGCTTATTTGTCTTTTAAAGAAATATCACCCATCAGCTTGCTTATACTGAGTATAGGTTGTCTGGTTGATAATGAATGCATTTTTGAGCTATTGTCTACAGTAGTCGTTTGATGTTTGTTCTGATATGCACTTATTTTAATATTATTTTACATCTCAGAGAATTAAAAAGACAAGCATATTGATATAAATTAACACATATGTTCTGTATTCCAAACACAAACACTAAAGTTTTTTGAATCTTTAATTATTTTTTTAATTTTCTAAAATATTCAGTGTTTACATCTGGGAATGGCTATTATCCTCCATTTATGTGAATTACCAGAATGAATAACCATGATGCGCTATCAACTTGGTATTCAACAAACACTAACTGAGCACTTACTATGTGCCAGGCACTGACCTAGGCGCTAAATATGCTATGAACAACTATTTAGGCTTATTCAGACTCGGTTTATCCTAAGTAAGGTATTTTGTTTACTGTTTAAGGATGTATTAAAAATTCATTCACTTAAAATAAATTAAGACATCTCCAAATCAGATTATTCTGTGTTTTTATGCATGTAAGTGTCAAATATAATGAATGAGATGTGGATTTAGGAAGAGCATGCTAAGAAAGAAAGCAAGTTCATTATCTTTATTCATTTTCTTAAATGGGAAACCATGTCTACAACAATTTTCCTAATAGAATATTTCTTTTCACTGTCACTTCCTATTAAGAATAGCCCCAGGTATTCCTGGGGCACAAGCCTCAACTCCCTTTTCTGGAATTCGAGCCTCCCCATCTCTTACTGATTTAATTTCTCACTGTTTTCTGGCATGGATTCTCTATTAAGGTCACATTGTTCCTCTTCTGCTCCCCTACATGTGGCCTGCTTATTGCTCCAGCATCTTAAACACATTTGCTGAGGTTCTAAGAAGGGGCCTGGAGATGACTAGGAGGCATTTTCTGTTTTTAAGGAGTTCACAGTCTAGGGGTAAGATGGGGAGACAGACCCACAATCAGATCATCACAAGTCACACACAGTGTACTTGGGGACCCTGAGGAGGGAGGGATTGTGTGTGTGTATGAGGGTAGGGTGTTGAGGGAGAGGTCAAGGACAATGTCACAGCAGAGAGTCTGGTGGAGCTGACCATTGGACATTTGCCAAGCGAACAAGTGGGGAAAGGGTATTTTGGGCAGAGGGAACATTCTGTTCAAAGGAATGCTGTATTAGCTCATGCTGCTCCTCTGGCCACACTCTTCCCTCTTGTCTGTGTCTTTAAAATCCAGTTCTGTCATATTCCTGGACTAGCTGCATTCATGCTTAACACTGGGAGGAAGCTAAGAGATCAGACAATGCAATTCCCTCATTTCAGAGATGAAATCAGAGGTATAAAGTGTTACCTTGTAGATCATGCTTTGACCGAATGTGTTCATTTACTTGACGCATATGTGTGGAGCACTGACTGTGTATAGGACAGTGAGGTGTACAAAACAAATTGCATCTGTTTTTCCCCACAAGAATTTACTTCCATTAGAAATATATGGCCTGGAGATTAAGAACACTTTGGTGTTAGACAGACCTGAATTTGAATCCTGACCCTGTGGCATTGTGCTGGTGACCATGGGCTACTCATTCTTACTGAAACAAAGCTTCCCCCTGTATACAAAGAGGATAATAATGGACCTTCTTCATAGGTTTGTTATGAGAATTCAATGCAATAACATTTGCAGAGCTCTAGCACTCAACAAATCTTAGTGATGTGTGATATAGCCTTAATACAATGTAGGGAAATTAAGTGATGACACTGAGTAGGTACTCAATTAAAAAAAGAGCTGTATGATTAATTCATTAAACTTTTAATTCCAAGGTCTTTACCTGATCAAAAATTAACATATAGTTCCTTGACAATTTGGGCTCCTCAAAGCTTTGTGTCATGCTAGATTAAAATGGAGATTTTTTTACTCCCTAAGGTCCAGTAACCTCTTACAATATAATGAATCCTAATTACTCCATTAGTATCATGCAATTTTTAAAATTGGTCGGTCTGAGCAGCATCCTAAAAACCAGCTGTTTGATCAGAGAAGAACTCCTTCCTGAGCTTATGGGTTACACCCATTTAGCCACTTATACTCTGCGTCGTGTCATTTGTGCTCCACAGAGATTGTGAGACCGTCTCCTGTCCTCTGAAGCATTGCCAAGAAGAAGGGAGGAAGGACGAGAATTAAGGAGGGAAGACACAAGAGACAGATTGTGATTGTGCTTAAGAGGAAACTTCTGAACAACAAAAGGCCTTCATAAAGAAGAGAATGACTTTCCAAGTGGTGGGGCTCATGGCTGCAGTGGTTCCAGACAATATAAGGTCAGCTCTCGTTGTTCTGCAGGAGAGGCATGAGAAGTGGCTGGGAGGGAGGTTAGCAGTGCTTAGCTCCCTCCCAATAATAAGCTTCTATGACCCTATTAAGCCATTCAAGCAAATATTTATTGATCACCTATTATGCATTAAGTCCCCACTTAGAGTGCTAACTAGACTATCCATATGGAGATGGCATTCTCGGTGCCACAAGCTGAGGTATCGTGGTGCCTGAGCTGAATCTCTCCTGTAGGTACAGAGATATGGATTTCCAGGCATGAGAAGATGAATCTTCATTAATGTATACCACTCCCTCACCCCTGTGAAAACGGGGCAAGAGAAGTAGCTCAGGGGCTATGCATGTAGTAAATAATGGACAACTCTAACTGCTGGAGCTGAACCCACCCCTAACCACAGCGGTAATACTCAGATCATCAAAATCCTCTGAGATAGAGTTACCAGCCATGACTCCATCACTTGCCTGTTTTTATTTTATGTCTTGCACAGTCAAACCCCAACCTTTGACTCTCTCTGGAACCATCCCGCGTTTGAGTTTGGGTTTAAACAGCTGCCCAGCCCGTCAGCGCATCAGTGCGGCCGAGCAATAACTCATGCAAAGACATTTAAGAGCTCGCAAGTCCTCAGTAGACTAAAGCAGAGAAAAACAAGCTTCCATAGCAACAACATGTCACTCTAAATCACTGTTGCTGTTTCATGAACAAAGTGAGGATTGAAATAGAAAATGTGGCAGGGAGTAGGGTCAGCTCAGCAGATAGGATCAACTGTTTTCTGGGAATTGGATCACCTTGGTGAGAGAGACAATATGCTCATTTTAATCTGCTAAGCAGTTTAATTCTGAAGCTACAAAACATCATTATTTGTAATTTTCTCTGTCACTGAAAAGAGTTTTATTCCCTTCTCTCTCTCTCTCTCTCTCTCTCTCTCTCTCTGACAGACAACTATTTAATTTTTATTTCATAATCATAAACTTAACTCTGCAATCCAGCTAGACTGAGAAGGGAGTAAGGAAATTATAGAACCCAATGAACTGTGGCAAAAGCACAAAGATTATAGAACATCCCAAGCAAATCGGGGTGAAGGGGAGCTCTCCTGAGCTATAGAAGGAATGGCCTGGTAGTAAAGATAAAACACAAGTCAAATTTATTAGAGTTGCCCACAGTCAGCAATGGTGATCTTCTTGCTGGTCTTGCCATTCCTGGCCCCAAAGTGCTCCATGGCTGTCACTATATCCAGGCCTTCTGTCACCTGGTCAGACCACAGGCTTGCCACCCACCCACTCAGGCTTGGCAGCACAGGGAAAAACTAGGGACCACTTGTGTTGGGTCCAGCATTTGCCATGGACAAGATGCCAGGACCTGTATGTTTTAGGATGAAGTTCTCATCCTCAGATTTCTCCTCATAGATGGACTTGCCGCCTGTGCCATTATGGCGTATGAAGTCACCACCAGGGCACATAAATATTCCTTCCTCTTGTTCTTTGCATCCAAATATCAGCTCTGCTGGAGACAGCCTGCAGGGAGTCCTAGTTGGGGTGAAGGAGCTGGGAGGCTGCAGTTGAAAACCTCTGCTGATTCCATTAAGGCCTTGCTTGTTATGATAAACATTCCAGCAGCCAGAAAGTAGCTAGTAAACACTGCAGGGCCTGGGCTGGGGACTTACCTCATTGTGGGATTTGCTAATCATCCACTTACGTTTAAAAAATGAAAATGTACGCAAAAGAGCTCTCATATATGTGAAAGCTTGGAGTGAGCAGCTTGAGCTCCCTGAGGCCTCCAACCGCAAACACAGCTTAGAGTAAATATAACCTTAGGCAGAAGCAACTCTCTCCAACAAAAACAACACAGGGAAGCCTCTTGGAGGTTATCTGATAAACTATTAAAATAATAACTGCTTGTCTTAGCCTTGGCTCAAGACAGCAGATGTTGGACATGATACAGTCTCAGACAAGAGCGAGCATTTCCAGCAGCGCAGCGGGCGGGCTCGATGGCGGCTTTGCTTTGGCTGTTGGTTCAGGAGGGACAGGACAGTGGAAATCAATTCTCATGTGTGAGAAGGAGAGGCCTCATGTGTGCTCATATATTCAATAACTATAAAAAACATAATTCAGGCAATTGCTGTCTTTTTCCTCCCCCCCCCCCCCACCCCGTTTTGACACTAGAGAGCTGTGCCCCTAACTGAGCTCCTTGTAGGGAAGTTTTGTTCTAGAGACTCCAGTGAGCTCTGAATTTCCCCATAGGTGGCTGAAGAGGCTGGCCTCACCTACACTTTCCTTTCAAGCTTACAAGAAAACTTTTGCAAAGGGTTCCTCTCAGTTTTATCCCTGATCTCTCTACAATTCTATGGGGTCCTCCATCTCTGGTGAACCTCTCTTCTAAGAATTTACCAAGGTAATAGGTATACACATGCAGCTATTGTTTTTTAACCAATTCTATTTGCCTTGACATCTCACTGTCAAGTTGGGTAGATTATTTTGCCATTTTACAAGGGGATTGACTTTTCTAAATTTATTGAGTATTTATGCATGGGATTATAAAATGGATATTTCTTAAAATATTGTATACCGTGGAGAAAAGTGTGCAATTAATCTTCTTTACATCCCACATGCACTATCTCATTTAATTTTCACTATGACACTGTGGTAAGCTTTACCTACATTGTCTGTATTGTACTGATTAAAAAACAAACTCAACATTCAGAGAAATAACTTGTCTTAGGGCTTTTTTCTTCACATAGCAAAGCATAATTGGGACAAGTTCATCCAAAATGCAATAACAATGACTAGATTTACCCTCCTGACTGAAACAATAAAAAAACTGGACAGGATATGTGACACAATTATTTTTAAAACATTGGGCATCTGGTGACTAAGGACAGTGGTTCCTGAGAAGTAGGCAATAATGCTCCAGTTTATTACTTTACTGCCTTATTACTTTACTGTCAAGGTGCAGAGACTCCCAGAGTTGAGGAGACAAAGCTAGACGTCAAGGAAGGCCAAGGAAGCAAGAATTCTTAGGACAAATTATGGGGAAAAAAGAAAGCAAATGACAGTTGTCTCTGGTGATCTGGTAGGTGATAGGGGAGATGTTCATTTAATTTTATAAGAATTTCACAAATTCTTTTCCAAAGTAGTTGCACCATCTACATCCCAACCATCAGTGCATGAGAATTCTAGATGCTTCACATCCTTACCTTACTTGTCTTATCAGCCCTTTAGATTTTAGTCATCCCAATGAATGTGAAGTGGTATCTCATGATTATTTCAATCATGGTATTTCCCTGATAACCAATGTGCTTAGCATCTTTTCATGTGCTTATTGCTCATTCATAGAACATCCTTTATGAAGTTACTATTCAAGTCTTTTGGTCATATTAAAAAAATAAAATTGTATTATTGAGTTGTAAGAATTTTTAATATATTCTGAAGTCAAGACCTTGGTCAGATATATATTCTGCTAGTAGAATATCTTTTACTAGTATCACTCTATGGTTTGTCTTTTATTTTAACAGTATCTTTTCAGAAGAGATAATTAGTTTTGAGAACGTACAATGGATCAATTTAAGAAAAAGATATTGAGAATCAAAAAGTTGATTCTTAAAGGAAGTAACATATAGAGTTTATGCCACAAATAATATTTTTGAAAGGATCCACAGTGATTTAAGAGCTGGCTCTTCTTGCTGCTTAAGAGAGAATTAAAACTCTTTTCTGGACTAGAGAGAAGGAGCTTGGGGAATGAGAGAGGAAATCAGGGCAAAAGAGGGTTTTGCCCACACACCCCTCCCCCCATCAGTGTGTGGGATCCCATTGTGGAGGCAACCTACTCCTGGCTTTCCCAAACACAATTCTGGGAAATGAAGCCTGTAGAAAGTCTCATAGGAAGGTAGCAATGGTGGATGAGGGATACAGGTGGATCAGCCTAAGAAAAACCTTGGGTGGTACAATTACCCTCAAGGGAGATGGGGACAGAAGACAAAAAAGAGTCCTCAGATCCTCCATGGGGAAGAGAAATGCTGAGTCAAAGTGTGTTAACTAAAGGGGCCTGATTTTGGAACAAAGACCACACAATGCCTGGAGTCCAAAGGCCATTGTGAAAACCTGGACATCAGGAATGAAGTCTAGAAGTCAAGGATGAGGGTGAAATAAGGTGAGGTTAAACCCAGTGAATGCCGGTGTGGACAGCACACCATTGTGAATGAGCTGCCTTTTTAAGCTGAGCCTCCCACACTTACTAGTAAATTACTCCCTAAGGGAAGGGAAAAGAGGAGGGAAGAAAATTCAAACCAATCTGCATCCAAAAGAGACTTTGTTTTGATCCAGAAGGAAGTGAGTTTTACCTTGAATTGACAAGATTGTTTTCTACTATCAAAACTATATGAGAGATTGAGAACTAAGTTACAGAGAAACAAGGTTTCATACCTGCACACCTAGTTGATTTTTAATTGTTGACACTATTATAGATGTCCCCCATTGCACATACCCTTTGCCACCTCTACCCAACCTGCCAGCCTTCCCCTGGCCTTCTCCACACTGTTGTCTGTGTCCATGGGCTATGTATACATGTTTTTGGTTACTCTTTTCACCTTCTGTAATCCAGTCTCCCCACCTCCTCCCCTCTGTGATGGATCTGTAGATTGCCTTGGATAGTATGGACATTTTAATGATGTTAAGTCTTCCATCCATGAACACAGTATATGCTTCCACTTGTTTGTATCTTCCTCTATTTCTTTTGTCAATGCCCTATAGTTTTCTGAGTACAGGTCTTTCACCTCCTGGGTTAAGTGTATTCCTAGATACCTTATTTTTGTTGTTGTTGTTGCAATAGTAAATGGTATTATTTTCTTAGTTTCCCTTTCTGATAGTTAATTATCTATATGCTAGAGGCTTGGAGCATGAATTCGTGCACCAATGGGGTCCCTCGACCTGGCCTGTGGAATTGGGTTGAAACTGGCTCTCCAACATTTCCCAAGAGGTCCTGGATTGTAAGAATATGCAGGCCAGGCCGAGGGACCCCACCAGTGTACCATCCGGGCCAGGGAGGGATGCGGGAAGTTGGCCAGCTGAGAAGGGACCACGGGAGGGCTCTAGGGCATGTCCGGCTTCTTGCTTAGTCCTGGTCAGCCAGATGCCAGCAGCAAGCTAATCTACCAGTCAGAGCGTCTGCCCCCTAGTGGTCAGTGCATATCATAGCGAGCAGTTGAGCGGCCTTAGCATATTATTAGCATATTACGCTTTGATTGGTTGAATGGCTGACCAGACACCAGACACTGAGCTTATTAGGCTTTTATTATCTATCTATCTATCTATCTATCTATCTATCTATCTATCTAGGCCTAAGTGATCATCACAACCGAACAGACAACCAAACAGGCTATGTGGGGTGACCAGGTAAGCAGGGCTTTAGTTAGGAATGACCAAATGACTGAGCAGCAGGCTGTGGGAGATGACAAGGCTGGCAGGGGGAGCAGCAAGCTGCAAAGATGGCGACACCCACAGCCAATAAGGAGGAAATATGCTAATTGACTACCACCCCCTCAAAGATGGAGCTGCCCACAGCCAATAAGAAAGGAATATTCTAATTGACTGCCATGCCCTCAAAGATGGTGGTGCCCACAGCCACAAGATGGTTGGCAGGGGAGGGAAGTTAGGGGTGACCAGACCTGCAGGGGGGAGTGTTGGGGGCAATGAGGCCAGTAGGGAAGTCAGCAGTTGGGGTTGATCTGGCTGATGGCGGGGGGAGTGAGGGGTGACCAGGATGGCAGAAAGGGGTTAGTGAGGGGCAATCAGGTCAGTGGTGGGATGGAGCAGTTAGGGATGAGTAGGTCAGCAGGGGGGCAGTTAGAGGCAACCAGGTTGGCAGGGGGGCAGTTAGGGGTGATCAGGTGGGCATGCAGAGTTGGTTAGGGGTGATCAGGTGGCAGGGGTTCCAGTTAGGGGTTATCAGGCAGGCAGGCAGGTGAGCAGTTAGGAGCCAGAGGTCCTGGATTGAGAGAGGGATGTATGACTACTGGCAGTTGGACATCTCCTGAGGGGTCCCAAATTGGATAGTGTGCAGGCTGGGCTGAGGAGATCCCCCTCCCCCACATACACACACACAAATTTTGTGCACCAGGCCTCTAGTTTGCTAATATTTTGTTGACAGTTTTAGCATCTGTGTTGATTAGGGCTGTTGGCCAGAAATTATCTTTCTTTGTAGTGTCTTTATCCAGTTTTGGAATTAGGATATTGCTGGCATCATAAAAAGAGCTTCAGCCCTGGCCGGTTTGGCTTAGTGGATAGAGCATCAGCCTGTGGACTAAAAGGTCGCAGGTTTGATTCTGGTCAAGAGCATGTACCTTGGAGAACCAAGATGGCGGCATGAGGTATATACTTAATGCGCAGCCTCCACACCTACATTATAGAAATACAGCTATACAGATAAATGGCCATCCTCCAGAACCAAGGGAGGGGAAGCTTTACAACTAGAAGGCAAGAAAAAGAGTGCTATGAGACTGAATAGAAGCCCCCGGCGCCCAAACTGAAAGGTACGGACGTGCGTGAAACGGAGGCAGCGGCGTGGCGGTGTGGGTGAAAGGGAGCGGCAGCGACGCTCGGGTCCGAGGCTTGGAAGGAGATTATAAACTCCTGGGTTGCACTGAATGTGATGCGGGCTATAGGGCAATGGGGTGGCAGAAGACCAGTGGTGTTCTAGCAGTGCTATTTGCAGCGATCACTGACACAAAGATTCGGGGACTGAGAATCGTGCGCAGACCCCAGGGCTTGGAGATGCCAAACCCGGTAGAAACTGTGGCATGAGCAGAGGGGAAGTCATTGTGAGTCACTCCACCCCTGGTGATTCTGAGACCCCACCCCACCCCACCTACAACCCCGCCCAAGCTCTGCGCCTGCAAGCCTGCAGCATAACGTAAGGGTCTGCAGCTGAGACAGAACTCCAATAGATCCAAACTCCAAACAATGAGGAGAAAGGCCTGCAGGTCATTTCCCCCCAGTGATACCTCCCAGTGATAACTACAACAAGACTGTGCACCCAGCCTTCAAAGGTGTAAAACAAGAGTATCCACCCCAGGTGATTGGGAAGGCTGAATTACTGGGCCATATATAGGACACCTAGCACAGAAAGCCAAAATGCGGAGACTAAGAAACAGATCACAAAAGACAGAAATGGAGGAATGCAAACAACTGGATATAGAGTTCAAAACAATGGTAATTAGGTTTTTCAAGAAGTTTCTAGAGACTGCTGATAAATTTAGTGAGACCCTCGAGAATATGAAAAAGGACCAGCTAGAAATTAAGCACACACTGACTGAAATAAAGAATAATATACAGAGATCCAACAGCAGACGAGAGGATTGCAAGAATCAAGTCAAAGATATGAAATATGAAGAAGCAAAACCCACCCAGCCAAAAAAGCCGAAAGAAAAAAAAATCACGAAGTATGAAGATAGTGTAAGAAGTCTCTGGGACAACTTTAAGCATACCAACATCAGAATTATAGGGGTGCCAGAGAAGAGAGAGAGCAAGATATTGAAAACATATTTGAAGAAATAATGACAGAAAACTTCCCCCACCTGGTGAAAGAAATAGACTTCCAAGTCCAGGAAGCGCAGAGAACTCCAAACAAAAGGAACTGAAGGAGGACCACACCAAGACACATCATTATCAAAATGCCAAGAGCAAACGACAAAGAGAGAATCTTAAAAGCTGCAAGAGAAAAGCAGTTAGTTACCTACAAGGGGGCACCCATACGACTATCAGCTGATTTCTCAACAGAAACTTCGCAGGCCAGAAGGGAGTGGCAAGAAATATTCAAAGTGATGAACAGCAAGAACCTACAACCAAAATTACTTTACCCAGAAAAGCTATCATTCAGAATTGAAGGTCAGATAAAGAGCTTCACAGACAAGAAAAAGCTAAAAGAGTTCATCACCACCCAACCAGTATTATATGAAATGCTGAAAGGTATCCTTTGAGAAAAGGATGAAGAAAAAGTAAAGATAAAAATTATGAACAACAAATACATATCTATCAACAAGTGAACCTAAAAAAAAAGTGAATAAAAAATTCGATGAACAGAATAAACTGGTGAATAGAATAGAATGAGAGGCATAGAAAGGGAGTGGACTGACAATTTTCGGGGTTAAAGAGTGTTCAGGGTGCGGGAAGAGAATGGACAATGATCATACACCTATGGATGAGGACAGTGGGGGGGTGGGGACAGAGGGTGGGTGGGAAATGGGAGGAGGGGAGCTATGGGGGAAAAAAGAGGAACAACTGTAATAATCTGAACAATAAAGATATATTTTTTTAAAAAAAGAGCATGTACCTTGGCTGTGGGCACATTCCCTGTCGGAGATGTGCAGGAGGTGGCTGATCGATGTTTTTTCCTCATTGATGTTTCTAGCTCTCTGTCCCTCTCCTTTCCTCTCTGTAAAAATCAAATATATATATGGCTTCAAAGTCTTCCAATCTCTTGAATTTTTGAATAGCTTGAGGAGAATAAGTTCTTCTTCAAATGTTTGGTAAAACTTGCCTATAAAGACATCCAGTCGGGACTTTTTTTTTGTTGGGAGTTTATTTTCATTACTGATTCATTAGTTATTAGTCTATTCAGGTTCTCTGATTTGTCCTGATTGAGTTTTGGAAGAGTGTATGTTTCTAGGAATTTGTCCCTTTTGCCCAGGTTATCCAATATGTTAGCATATAGTAGTTCATAATATTTTCTTATAATTCTTTGTATTTCTGTCTTGTCAGTTGTTACTTCACCTCTTTCATTTCTGCTTTTATTTACTTGGGTTCTCTTTGTTGTTGTTTTTTTTATGAGTTTGGCTAAAGGTTTATCAATCTAATTTATCTTTTCAAAAACCAGCTCTTGGTTTTGTTGATGTTTGTATTGATTTATTTTATTATATTTTTTAGTCTCTATGTCATTTATTTTCACTCTGATTTTTGTTATTTCCTTCCTTCTACTTACAATGTGTTCTGTTTTTCTGTTTCTAGTACTTTTAGGTGTAGGGTTATATTGTTTGCTTGAGATTTTTCTTGCTTTATGAGGTAGGTCTGTATGATTATGAACTTCCCTCTCGGACCATTTTTGCTGAGTCCCATAGATTTAGGTTGTTGTGTGTTCATTTTCATTTGTTCCCAGGTAACTTTTTATTTCTTCCTTGATTTCATTGGTAACCCATTCATTGTTTAACATGCTATTTAGTCTCCATGTGTTTGAAAGTTTTTGAGTTTTTTTATTGTAATTGATTTCTAGTTTCATGCTATTGTGATATGAGAAGATGCTTGATATGATTTTAGTCTTCTTGAATTTGTTAGGATTTATGTGGTCTATTTTTGAGAATGTGCTATGTGCACTTGAGAAGAATGTATATTCTGTCACTTTGGGGTAAAATGGCCCATAAATATCAATTAAATCCATCTGATCTAGTCATTGTTTAAGATCTCTGTTTCCTTGTTGAGTTTTTGTCTGTAAGATCTATCCAGTGATGTCAGTGATGTGTTAAAGTACCCTAGTATGACTGCATGGCTATCAATCTCTCCTTTAAAGTCCACCAAGAGTTTTTTAAATATGTTCAGGTGCTTCTATATTGGGTTCATAATATGTTTACAAGGGTTATATTTTCTTGTTGGATCAATCCCTTCAATATTAAGCATAATGTTATTTTTCTCTTGTTACGAAGTTTATTTTCTCAGAAATGAGTATTGCTACCCCAGCTTTTTTTTTTTTTTTTCATTTGCATGGAAATGTTTTCCATACCTTCACTTTCAGTTTGTGTGAACCTATTATTCTGAGGTTGGTCTCTCTTAGGCAGAATATAATGTATCATATTTACTTGTCCATTCAGCTACCCAATATCTTTTGATTGGAGCATTTAATCCACTCACATTTAAAGTTATTGTTTATAAGTACTCACTTATTGCCATTTTTTTCTTTATAGCTATATTCATCTCTCTCTTGATTTCTTCTTCTTCTTAAAGCAGTCCCTTTAAAATTTCTTACAATGATGGTTTGGCGGTAATGACCTCTTTTTCTTTTACCTTTTTTTTTTTTTGGTCAGGGAAGCTCTTTATTTCACTTTCAATTTTAAATGATAGCTTTGGATTTAAGTCCTTGCTTTTTATTTTCTTTTAATACTTCATGCCAATACCTTCTGGCCTGTAGTGTTCAGAAATCAGCTGACAATTTAATAGGGACTCCCTTGTAGGTTAGTTTTTGTCTCTCTCTTGTGACCTTTAAGATTCTCTCTTTGGCCTGATCCACATGGCTCAGTGGTTGAGCACCAACATATGAAACAGGAGGTCACAGTTTGATTCCTGGTCAGGGCACATGCCCAGGTTGCAGGCTCAATCCCCAGTGGGAGGCATGCAGGAAGCAGTCAATCAATGATTCTCATCATTTATGTTTCCATCTCTCTCTCCCTTCCTCTCTGAAATTAAAAATTTATTTAAAAAAAAAAGATTCTCTCTTTGTTTTTAATGTTTGCCATTTTAATTATAATGTGTCTTGGTGTGGGTCTCTTTGGTTTGATTGGGACTCTCTGTGCTTCCTGAACTTATGTGACTTTTTCTTTCATTAGGTTAGAAAAGTTTTCTGTCATTATTTCTACAAACAAGTTCTCTATTCCTGTTCACTTTCTTCTCCTTCTGATATCCTTATGAGGCAGATGTTAAACTTCATGTCCCAAAATTTTCTTAAAGTATCCTCATTGTTTTGTTTTTTTTCTTTTCTTCTCTAATTGGGTGTTTTTCCTACCTTGTCTTCCAAATCACTGATTTCTTCCTCTGCTTTATCCAACCTACTTGTAATTCCTTCCATGTACTCTTGAGGTCAAATAACCATTATTCATGTCCAACTGGTTCTTATTCATGGTTTCTATTTATTTTCTGATGCTGTTGTAGTTTCCACTAAGCTCCTTGTAATTCTCACTAACTTCCTTGCATATTGTTATAACCATAACTTGGAAATCTATATCTGGTAAGTTGCTTGCTTTCATTTTATTTAGCTTTATTTCTGGAGATTCCTCCTGTTCTTTTATTTGGGGCCAATTTATTTGTTTCCCATCTTGGATG
>PVJC01015943.1:0-34238 GCA_004026665.1 Murina feae
GGTGTCTACCCTATGCCGCCATCTTGTTTCTCCTCCTCATTTACTCTTAAGTGTCCTTGGTTGCAGGGTCCTCCCCGGCTCAGGTCCTGGTCAGGGCTGTGCAGGAGGCCCGACGTGTGTTTCTCTCACATTGATGTTTCTTTCTGTCTTCTAAGTTAGTTATTTCTCTCAGGTCTTGGCTCGGAGGCCTCTCCACGAAACACACGCCACCATCGTATATCTCCGGTATATTGTCTCTGGACTCAATTTGAGGTGCCCCATTTTTGTTAAGCTCCAAACCTCAACTAAAAATTTTACTCTCGAGTTGATCTCCAAGTCTACATTATACTCTTGCACTTTTTAAATTTTCAAATGTAGCTTTCATTGGTTCTATTATCTGGTTTAGTTTTAGAGACATCTTACTACAGGGTGAGTGGATGTTGAATGAATTACTCTGTTGCTGCCTCCTGTCCTCAGCTGTGTTCTTGGGAGTGCCCTTCTACCAAATCATTCAGTTCCTGAAAGGGCCCAGGACTGCCTTACCCTGAGCACCTGAATGAGCAGATGATTCACTCCTGGCAGGCCCTCTAACATAGTCCCTCCTGGGTTCGCCAGTGGGCTCCTTTGCCCGTTTTCCTGGGGGACTCATAATGTTAATTTCCCCTTATATGCAAGCTGTGATAGTCTATAGTGGGTACCCAAATAAAGTTAATTAGGAGTCAAAGGAAAACAAGGCACAGCAATAAAATGCAAGAGTCTGCCTGGCCTGGCCTCTCCCTGGTAGGAACCATGGCTACCCAGAGAAAGGCACTGGGAATGATCCTCTAGATGCATTGGTCTTTTTCCCTAAGGTCAGAAGGGGTTCTGTCATGCATTCAAAGTGTAAACTAGTATGAGTCAAGTCTAGCTTAGAATCAGAAAAAATAAAATAAAAAAGGCTTATTGACAGTAAAAGGATAAGATTGAAGTGTTTTCATCCTTGGAGCCAGAAGCTGCATCTCAACAAATAAGACCTTTATGCATAAAACAACCCTGAAGTCATCTTCAACTCCAAGTATCAATTCAGCAAAGTATTTCCCCAGAGTGAAAAAGAGATGAGTCAGCATGATATAATGGAGAGAGCACTTGCACCCACATCTGGGGTTAATCTAGCACTCCTACTCGCCTATTTTTTTACGCTGAACAAGTCAAACATTCTCTAAAATTGGCTAATACCAGAGTTTTGGGGTCCAAGTGAAGTGCTTTGTAATATGCTAGGCAAATGGATGTTTATGGGCTCAGATCCTGTGAATCACATGTAGATTACCCCTCCCTTTGTTTTGTATATTAGAATTAAGGATTTGAAAAAAGGTTGTTTTAGAGCAAGGGAGAGCAGTAAGTGTCTACTGTGTGCCACCATGTTGTATACATTATTTCCAATTCTGTCAGCCACTTCAGATAGAATCATACTGATGAGGACTCTCACCCAAAGAGCTCAGAGTTGCACACAGAGCCTATATGCTTTTCCTGGCACACTGAAGTCTTCCCAGTAGCTGCCCGGCCTACATGGCTCAGTGGTTGAGCATCGACCTACGAACCAGAGGTCAGGGTTCACTTATATGCTAATAATAGCTAAGACTGCTTGTCCTGCCAGATGGGGCAGGACATGCCCTGGAGCCCTCTCATGGCCCCCCTGGTGAGGGCATATGCCTGGGTTGTGAGCTCCATCCCCAGTAGGGGGCTGCAATAGGCAGCCGATAAATGATCCTCATCATTGTTTCTCTTCCTCTCTGACATCCATAAAAAAATTAAAAAAAAAAAACCCAAAAACCTCTTCCCTGTGGAAACTGCAGGCTGACAACAAAATGGGTTAAGGATGAGATAATGGAGGCAGATCCAAGGTCAATTCCTGAAGGGGGTGTTCCCTAACCTTTAAGGTCTGCATTTTGTGGGGCAGCCACACAAACTGTCCGTGAGCAGATCCTGATGTCCAGGTCCCAGCACTAGTGTGGGTGCAACCAGTGTGCTGTTTCCTGATCACACCAAACACTGAAAGGCTCCCAGAGAAGCAGGTTGGCCTTAGACCCTTTGGGCCTGGAGACCAAGTAGCTCCAGAAGGAAAACTGTCTCCTCATGTTGTCATGCCTGGTCCCAGGTCACCTGAACTTCCCTCGCCCTCCACCAGAGGTCACTGCTGGCGAGACTCCTGTGCGCTGTCCCTTGCTGAGCCTTGGCCTGCATCCCAGGTTTGCTCTTGTGATTATTTTTGGCACCTCAGCCTTCCCTCATCAAGTAGCAAAGCACGAAGGAAGAGCAGCAAAATACCCTGCTCCGGCCACAACTGTCGGCTCAGGACACACTGCAGTCCTCTGTTGTCCTCTCTCTCCAAGGGGCTCCGGGACCTTTGAGATTCCTGTCAGTCCACTCAAAGGCCTGCAAGGACCTAACGGTGAGTAGCTGGGCCAGTGATGGACAAAAGCCAGGCAGCAGTCAGGGTTAGGGGGAGGCTGTGGGGTTAGAGAAGTAGAATCCCTGAAGTCTATTAGACCCACTTCCCTTCGGAAGGCAGGTGGACCAGAAGAGTGGTGGCATTGACCCTGGAAGCCCCGCCCCCAGAGGAGTTTAGAAAGTGGGTCCCTGTGACTGTTTCAGACTGAGTTTTGGAAAGGACATTATGTTCCAGAAAGGATTAAATCCATTTGCTGACCCTTTTCAAAGGGATCTTGGGAACAGTGTCGGGGGTGCAGGTGGAGACAGTGAACAGACGCATAAAATCAGCCCCAAGTTAGGCCTAGAGCAAAAGGAGGGAACAAGAGAAACCTCCCCAGCCCACCGCGAGAGAGATGAATGCTGTCAGAACCAGCTGAACCTGGCCATGCGGGGAATGCATCCCCAGGCGGGATGGCATCCTGGGTGGGTCCAGATGTATCCTCTGCCCAGGGAGGGCTGGGGGAAGGGAAAGAGCTGTGCTGCGCAGTGTCGAGAACTTACAAGGACTTGCCAGGAAATGAACTTGATGTTGCAGGGAACAGACTCTCCTGTGCTCAGTTGGGGGTTGCTGACAGGACAGAAGCAGCCTGCTGCTGGCAGGAAGCTTCTGATAACCAGGCACCCAGCACTGGGGACACCAGGCTTCCTGGAACAGCCAGCCCGAGGCCTGAGGCAGCCAGGGCTGCAGCTTGGCTGATCAGCAAATCAGCCCCTGTGACAAGCCACACCTTTTTGGGCCCAGAAAAGGCAGTAGATATAGGACTAGAAGAGTTTGGGCCCTGCTCAGTGGCAGCTTGTGCCCATTTTCTGTCTGCTGTTCTTCCTGTTGGTGGATGACTTTCTCCATTCCTCAAACCCTTCATCCAAGGTCAGAACCTGGAGCTTAACTCCTCTGTCTGGGCCTGTCCAGGCCTGAATGTCCTGACTCTGTACTGCTCCACACTGCGGGCAGGACCATCACTAGCAGGACATGGGCCATTCTGCCGACAGACCCTGCACCAAAAGAATACCTCCACCAGCAACTCACATCCGGGGAGCAGCTCCTGCTACTGTATACATACAGAGGGGCAGGATGGCTGGGGCTGGAACATACTAGACAAGATCACAGCTTAATGGGGGACATGACAGCACACACTGACAAGTGATAGCAGAGGCTGAGTCCAAGCTCTGCATCCCTCAGGGCACCTGGCACAGTGCTTTTCAAAGAATATAAAAGGATGAATGCATGAAAGATGGTTATGAAAGTCCAGGTTAAGGACAAAATGAGTGAGAAGCATGTTCTGAAAGAAGGGGCATTTTCAGGGTCAGATAGGACGAGGTAGATAAGGAGAGGCTGTAAGAGCAGCATATTAAGAAGATGAAATTGTGCAGCTTCTCACCTTTTCCACAAGTGCAGAGAGCAGGCAGAAGTAAAGCAGGACCAGCCCCATCTCCTCAAAGAGGAAAGGAAGCCACTTTTATTTGCCCTCTGGAGAGGTTCTCTGTGGTTCTAAATTTATTTTTATTGATTAATTTTAGAGAGAGAGGGAGGGAGAAAGACATTGATCTGTTGTTCCACGTATTTATGCATTCATTGGTTGATTCTTGTATGTGCCCTGACCAGGCATCGAACCCATTACCTTGGTGTACTGGGATGATACTCTAACCCAGTGGTTCCCAACCTTTTTTGGCCATGGCCCCCTAAGCATCTCTAAAATCCTGATGCCTCCCCCTGTGACATATAATTCTTATTCTAAAAGTGAACTCCTATTCACATGGAGGAAGCCTAAGAGGCCATTAACTTGGTCTAAACAAGCTTCCAAAGAACATGGCATCCATGAAAGAGAAAAATAAAAGAATGAAAGAAGCCCTGGCTGGTTTGGCTCAGTGGATAGAGCATCAAGCTGCAGACTGAAGGGTCCTGGGTTCGATTCTGGTCAAGGGCACATGCCTGGGTTGTGGGCTCAATCCCCAGTAGGGGGCATGCAGAAGGCAGCCGATCGATGATTCTCTCTCATCATTGATGTTTCTCTTTTTCTCTCTCTCCCTCCCTCCCTCCCTCTTCCTCTTTCTTTCTCTTTCTCTCCCTCTCCTTTTCCCTCTGAAATCAATAAAAATATGTTTTTAAAAAAAAGAACAAAAGGGCAGTTGAAGTACTGAGGAAATCACTAAGAAATTGTTAAAAAATAATATGAAGTGATATGAAAAAATAGCAAATAAAGTTTCAAAACATAATAGAGAACTGAAATGCATAAATATGACACAATATATATTTATAGACTGTATAAGAGGCCTCTAAAACCATAAATGCAAAAAAGTCACCCTAGCCAGCTTGGCTCAGTGGATAGAGCATCGGCCTATGGACTGAAGGGTTGTGAGTTTGATGGTTTGATTCTGGTCAAGGGCACATGCCTGGGTTGCAGGCTCGATCCCCAGTGTGGGACATGCAGGAGGCAGCCAATCAATGATTATCTCTCATCACTGATGTTTCTATCTCTCTCTCCCTCTCCCTTCCTCTCTGAAATCAATAAAAATATTTTTTTTAAAAAGAAATGCAAAAAAGTCACTGTTAATACTCATTCTCGAATTGCCCCCCTTAAAAATCAAATTGGCCCCCACTTTGGGAACCACTGCTCTAACCAAATGAGCTAACGAGCTAGGGCCTTAGTGGTTCTTTCTAAAATCAAGGCTGTGCCGGCCTCCTCAGAGCTAACCTTGGGGCCTGATGTCCCCCCACAGGCCTGGGCCCGGCTGACTATCCCCTCCCACAGGGGAGCAGCTTACAGTGAGAACATGCAGGGAAATGGTCACCTGGACTCACAAGAGTTTACAGCCAGTGGGAAGAACGATGCTCGACTCTTTTTCAAAGCGTTTTTTCAACTCTCAAACATTCATTTTGAACATTCACAACAGGCCAGCCCTGTGCCAGGCGAGACAAAGATGGGTAAAAACCAGCTCCCGCCCTCAAAGAGCACATTCCCCAGGCTGGGAAGGCTGACAGCGTCTTTCTGTTCCCTCTCAGAGCCCTTCAGAACCACCGCAAGGAGCTGAGCATGACGCGGGACGAGGCGCAGCTGGACTCACATTCCACAGAGGGTTTCTATGAGAACTATGAGCCCAAGGAAATCCTGGGCAGGTAAGACCCAGACCTTCCCCAGGAAACGCTGTCCTAGGCTCCAGCTGGCACTGCCAACCTCTGCTGGACCCTGAGCACCGAGCCCATTTCCAGCCCTCAGTTTGGGTCCTCCCCTCCTGACCAGGAAGGCAGGGTGTGAGTATCCCGATCAGTGACCTCTCCTGGGAAAGAGCTTCCTGCAACCCTGACTGATGCTGGTGACAAGCACATCCAAACCCAGCTTTGGGCCAGGGTCAGAGATCAGGGGTCAAAGGAAGCTTAGGGCCTTAAGAGTGCACAGCCTCTTTCTATGAGTGAAAGAACACTGAACTGGGAGTTACGAGGCCTGAGACCAGGCTTGTACTCATCAGCATCCTGCTTCTCCCAAGAGCTCACAGGGAGGTGGGGGACAAGGCAGGACATCTTTGCTGTGGCCTGGACTTGGGGCACACCCTGAGACCACCTGTCCTCTGCACCCCCAGAGGAGTTAGCAGTGTCGTCAGGCGCTGCATCCACAAGCCCACGTGCAAGGAGTATGCTGTGAAGATCATTGACGTCACGGGCGGGGGCAGCTTCAGCCCCAACGAGGTGCGGGAGCTGCGAGAGGCCACGCTGAAGGAGGTGGACATCCTGCGCAAGGTGTCAGGGTACCCCAACATCGGTGAGTGCTGGCTCCCAGCCACAGCGGGGTGCTTCACCTTGCTTCTGCCCTGACAACCCAAGTCAGGGAGTGCAGCCCACCATGCAGCTAGCTGCTAGCCAGAACTGTCCAGGGTGTCTCCTGCTCCCTGAGGCCCACCAGACCAGTCCCTGAAGCTTGAGGTTCCCCCCCGCCCGACCCCGAAGACCGCTCCGGGGGTTCAGCTCGAAGCATCCTCTTCCAGCCAGACCAAAGGTCACGGGCAGGTCTGGGACTGGGTGAGGGCGGAGTGGGGTGTGAAGTCCCTGGGCCTGCCCCCTGCCCCGGGGGGCCTCCTTGGAGTAGCATCCAGATACCCCCTGCATTAGTGCAGTCAGCCCCAGCACCTTTTCTCCCGTTGCCCCTAGTCCCCACTGCCTCTGCCCAGGCTCCTCTGCTCCCTGAGGCAAGCCAGCCATTTCCATTTCAGTACAGCTGAAGGACAGTTATGAGACCAACACTTTCTTCTTCTTGGTGTTTGATCTGTAAGTACCCAGCCCTGGAGCCAGACATACCCCGAGGCTCATGGGAGAACATATTGTGGTCTCCCATCCAGCAGCCAGCCCGCTACACTGTAGATGCCGAGTAGGATCACACGTGCTTTAGGCAGGTCAGCCCCTGGGGTCAGGCTGCCACGCTTTGGGTCCTGGGTCCACCACTTATGGCTGGAGGTTTTCTTTCTTTCTTTTTTAGCTTGTTAATCCTCACCCAAGGATACTTTTTGCCATTGATTTTTAGAGAGATTGGAAGGAAGGGAGGGATTGGAGAAGAGGGGGAGGGAAAGAGAAATGTGAGAGAGACACAACTGGCGGCCTCCCGCATGCACCCGACTGGGCCAGGGAGTGAACCCACAATCCAGAGACGTGCCCTTGACTGGAAAGCAAGCCTGAGACCCTTGGGCTGGTGCTCTATCCGCTGAACCACACTGGCCAGGGCATTATTGCCCTTTTTGTTAGAAAAGGTTCCCAGCAAAAAGAACTCCTTGGTTCATTGTTTCCCCACTCCACTGAGTCCTTGTTGAAGAACAGAAATCTCTCTGCATGGCTCACTGCTAAAGGGGTGTCTTGATTTCCCCATATATAACAGCTAATTTAGGGACTGGGTTTCTTGGGAAAATCATTCAGGTAAACTTTGTATTGTTGGAACATTTCTATTGTGGCCATATTGTGTGGTTTTGCTTGGAAAAACACATAACTTGGCCTGTGTGTACAATTAATCGGCCGACTTCAGAAGGCAGAGCCTGCTCATGTACCTTGCACCATCCCCAATACTTACAGGTAAACCTGCTGCTGCTGCTGCTGCTGCTAAGAGTGAGTTCACCTAGTGTCTTTAAATTGGAATTAAAACGACAAAAACGGGACTCACATGTTGCTTTTTAGGAACATAGTACAGATAGTGTATAAAGCAAGGCTTACATCTGTGAATTCTAGGTCGTTGCTTCACATGGAACCCCTGCCCTAGCAGCTAAGCTCAGCGGTTTTCTTGCCTCTCTGGGCCTCCAGCAACATCTCTTGTGCCCTAGGAATTCAAGTGCTTTCCCTGGAGGAGCGGGTGAGAGGGGGCAGGATGTGCCTTTCCTATTTAACGCAGGGAGACTTTCCCAGGCACACTCCAGACTGGACCAGCCACAGCTGTCCCAGCTCCGCTCGGTGGCCCTGTCCTTGGGGGCAGCTCAGATGTCCCTAACCTTTGAAGAAGTTACTTGGGGAATCTATTTTTAATGCTGCCCCAAGTTGCCCTCCAGGTTATAACTAGATTTTTCTAATGGAGACCTCTTTATAGAGCATCCCAAGAAGTGAGGCGATTGAATGGCAATTCTTAATCCTAACAGGCACAACTGCTCCTCCAACACTCAACACTCGAACCATCACTCCTTCCATTTGTGCCCGAAAAATATCGAGATACTCCTGTCCCTCTGGTCTGGGTCTGGGCCCTTGGGCCGGAGGTGGGGGGGGGGGCGGCGGGGAATTGGGCCAGTTTTTCATCTCCCAGCCCTTGATTTTGGCTCTCATAGATCTGTCCATGCTGTCACTCCCACAGATGGGAGAGACCCTCACACTGATGCTGTACCACCCCTCCAGCCTCCCTTGCTCTTCTTCCAATCTTTCCAGACAACCTCTCCACTCACTTCCCAGGTCCTCCCTGCAGACCCTGGTCCTTTGTCTCTGGAGGGATTCGGGTGAGGAAGAGCTCCCTGGGAACAGGCTAAGAAGGGGGTGGTCTTGGGATCCAACCAGCTACAAACCCTCTGTCACCACAGGATGAAGAAAGGAGAGCTCTTTGATTACCTCACTGAGAAGGTCACCCTGAGTGAGAAGGAAACCAGGTGAGGGTCCACTTGCCCCTCTCCCCACTCCCTGCCCACGCCCAGTGCGACAGGCACCCAGGTCTCGGAGGGTGTGCACCACTGGCGTTGTGACCTCCCTCGCTGGCTCAGCCAGACCGTCCCAGCCTGGCCTCCCTCCTGTGCAGTCGGGCTGGTACGTGGGCTTTGGTCTCCCTGCCCGCCACCTGACCCTGCCGAGGAGAGCAGAGTGACACGCGCCTGTCCCGCCCCAGGAAGATTATGAGAGCCCTGCTGGAGGTGATCCGCACCTTGCACAAACTCAACATTGTCCATCGGGATCTGAAGCCCGAGAACATCCTCTTGGACGATGACATGAACATCAAGCTCACAGACTTCGGCTTTTCCTGCCAGCTGAAGCCAGGAGAGAAGCTGCGAGGTCCGGTAACGAGCCTGGGCCCATACCAGGGCTTCAGGCTTTCTCACCAACCCTCCGAGGAACAGAGACGGCCCGGGACCCTCCCCTATGTCCCCCCAGAATAAAAATCCTATCATTTCGGGGTTAGGTGCCTTTTCAGGTAGGTCCTCTTCTCAGGGCTGAGTTGAGCCAGTTCCCATGGCCTGAGTTCTAGGCCAGAATAGTTAGACGTGACCAGGGAACCGACAGGCCCAAGTGGGTGGCCCTATGAGCCAGCTCTGGCCCCTGCCCTTGGCTCAGTGCTAGCAGAGTCCCAGTCCAAGCACTATTTCTGTTCC
Organism: Murina feae; assembly: GCA_004026665.1. Lineage (NCBI taxonomy): Eukaryota > Metazoa > Chordata > Mammalia > Chiroptera > Vespertilionidae > Murina > Murina feae. Next base: position 9,262 of record PVJC01015943.1, read on the forward strand.
ATCTTGTTTCTTTGCACCTTCTTCCAAGTACCCCCGCTGACCTACCCTGATGGTAACTGTTCCTGCAGAGATCTGTGGAACCCCCAGTTACCTGGCCCCCGAGATCATTGAGTGCTCCATGAATAGTGACCACCCGGGCTACGGGAAGGAGGTGGACATGTGAGTGTGTTGGGGGCAAGGGACAGGGATGCCACCGTGGCCGGAATACCTGGCTGGGGAGGGAACTGGCCGGAGCTACAGCCAGTCCCCTGCCTTCCTCCCACCCACCTGGTGCCAGGTGGAGCACAGGGGTCATCATGTACACCCTACTGGCTGGCTCCCCACCCTTCTGGCACCGGAAGCAGATGCTGATGCTGAGGATGATCATGAGTGGCAAATACCAGTTTGGCTCACCCGAGTGGGATGATTACTCGGACACCGTGAAAGACTTGGTAAGGGGCCAGGCCCACTGACTCCTGGGCTCAGGCGAGGGGCAGTCCACCGTGGGGGGAGGCGAGTGCGCCAGGCACAGGAGGGCCTGCCAGGAGACCCCACAGGCTTCTGAAGTGCTGGCAGGGAACCTGCCTTCCTGTTTTCACTACCCACCCTGTTCTCTCAGGTTTCCCGCTTCTTGGTGGTGAACCCCCAGGGCCGCCTTACGGCAGAAGAGGCCTTAGCGCATCCCTTCTTCCAGCAGTATGACGCGGAGGAAGTGCGGCACTTCAGCCCCCGGGGCAAGTTCAAGGTATTGAGGCTCCCTTCCCATGCAGGGCCCTGGAGCCCAGGCCCCACAGGGACTGCTACTCATACTACTTACACGCTAGGGTTTCCAGGGCACCCGCCCTCCCCCTCCCACCCACCCTGATGGTTCCCAGAACTCTGGCTCCAGGGAAGACAGATGTCCTCTGACAGTCTAAATGCCTGCCGATACTGGCAGGGCAGGAACTGGGGGAACACTGGGAAGGACCCAGCGGGGGCTGCTCCAGGCTCTCAGTCCTGGCCCTCTCTCTGCAGGTGATCACTCTGACAGTGCTGGCTTCCGTGCGAATCTACTACCAGTATCACCGGGTGAAGCCTGTGACTCGGGAGATCGTCATGCGTGACCCCTATTCCCTTCGGCCTCTGCGCCGGCTCATCGACGCCTATGCTTTCCGAATCTATGGCCACTGGGTGAAGAAGGGCCAGGAGCAGAACCGGGCTGCGCTCTTTGAGAACACCCCCAAGGCTGTGCTGCTCTCCTCGGCTGAGGAGGAGGAGGACTATTGAGGTGCTGGCAGGAGGGATGGGGGGAGGGGTAGACAGGGAAGGGAAGCCACAGAGAAACACTCGTCAAAGGAATGAGGTTGTGCAGAGGAGGCACTTGGTCCGGGCCAGGACCGCTGGACCTGGGCCACTCTCCCTCTGCACAAGCAAAAGGCACTCCCATCACAAGGCAGTTGGGGCCTGGCCACAGAGGAGGGCATTGGATGTGGTTCGACCGCCAGGAGCCTTCCCGATTCTCCACCTCCCAGTGGTACCACCATCTCAGTTTCTGCTCAGGGAAGGCTCAGAGTTACTGACCCTCAGTGAGGAGAAAACAGACGGCCATCTGAGATAGACGATCATAGGGGATTTTACTGACTTACGATGTCCAGTGACCCATGGGAGCAGGTTCTTCTTCAGGGGACAGGTTTCCAGAGGCATATGGAAGCCCTTGCATAATTAACAACAGAAAGGGACACTTCTCACGTTTGTCTTTCTGGAGTATCATTTACTTTGTGACTCGCAGGAGGCACAGTTTGGCCGGTTCTCCTGGACCCTTTGAAGACTGAATTGCGCTTTAAAGAGCCCACATTTCTCCATTTCACATACAGAGAGTGGAAACCAAGTGCCCTCAGAGGCACACAGACACTATACAACCGAAGGCAGCATCTCCTTTCCACAGCAATTTGCTGGGAAAACAGACTGGGGAAATTCTGCCCTAAGAAACAATGTCAGCTCCCTGAGTCAGACGCCGAGAAAGGGGGAGGGAACAGACTTAAAAGGATTTTAACAAACTGCCTTTAAGAGGACTCTGTCCCAATTGTCTGAGTTCTTGGCCCCTGTATGGTGGACATTTGACCTCTAATAAAAACACCCAGCTCCCAGCCACAACCAGTGAGGTGGGGCCCTTCACCAAGACACATGGCCTCCTCTGAGGTGCGAGGCCTCCCCTGCCACCTGCCCACCAGGTGAGAGGGGCCTGTCAAAAGGGGTGGAGGAGGGGAAGGTGGAAGTCGACGAGCGAGTGACAGGGTACCACGAGGCACTCTTCGTGGCTGTGCGCGGCTGCTCACAGCTCCCCGGGCAGGCGGCCTATAGTGGAAGCACAGCGGAAGCCTAGGTTGTCAGACGCTGAATCTGGAGTGTTGCCCATCCTGCCACCAGAGAAGGGGAGAGAGAATGAACATGTTGAAAAAGGGGCCTTGGGCCTTACCCAGCTTTCCTGTTCCATCTCCCAGGGCCTGCTGCCACCTGGGGGGCCCAAGGACTGCGGAGGGCAGAGGGCGTGATCTGGAAAGAAGCCTGGCCAGAGGGCAGTGCCGGGGACATGAAGCGGCCTGGGGCAGGGTGGAGGAAGTGCCGGTGGCTCTGAGAGACTGAGCTGGAAGGCAGGAGAGGCCATGACTGGTAACTGCGACTGCTGGTCGCAGTCGGGAATAACTAAGCCGAAGAAACCTGTCGGCAGTTAGTGAGGTTATCACAGCGCCAGTCAGTTCTCCATCCTTTTCAAAGAAGCTTCACGTGAATTCCCTCCTTTGCCATTTCCCAGCTGCTCTGGAAGGCAGGATGTGTTCACCATTTTAGGGACCCAGGAGCAGATACTAGAAGAGTTAAATGTCTTGCCCAAGGCCAACTACTGCTTCAACAGGCACAACAGAATCAATGTCAAACCCAGTTTCCTGGTTTCGAGGCCAGTACCTTTTCTACCACTTTATCCTAAAAAAGGTGAGAGAATTCAGGGGCCTCTGTGGGTCAAAGAAACACCTGCAAATCTGATATCCTGAGTGGCCTCTACAGTCCTTACGGAGCCAAAGAGTAGGAGGAGTTGCAGGGAGATCAACCAAAATAAATCTACAGGCAAACGAAGCAGCAAGTCCTAGGAGGGGACCAGGAGCCTGGGACTCTTCCATCCGGTGCCACCACCAGCCACCTATCTCCATTCTCAGAGACTTCGTCCCCTCGGCCTTGAACCCCATGCTCGGAGCCTTGGGAAGAAAGGCTCTTCCTCTCCTTCTCCATGCCCTGCACCCTCCACCTTCTCAGGAACCACCTCTTTCTCTTCTACTACCAACAGGTTTAACTCTGCTTCTTCTGCCCTGAGCCCATTTTTAACTTAGTTATAAATCAAAATGGTTGTAGAAATTATTTTCCATGTGCCTGCCTGTTTGATGAGTCAATATTTCCGTGACCCATGGCCATGACCTATTGATGTGGCCGTTCTACTTCCTTCCCTCCGCACACCTACTTATGAGGACAAGAGAAAGAAGCCCACGTAACTGAGATCCTGGACACAGAGTCTCCCTGGGTGTGAGAGCTGAGAAGAAAAGGCACAGGCTGTGCTGGACCGTTTTGTTTTTCCTGACAAGCGCTGCCTGCTTTCTTTTCGGTACCCACATCTCCTGGTGGAAGTAGAGATGCAGAAGCAGTGCCAACACCAGTTGTGGTGCCACCTGTGCTCTGGGAGGCCACCTCCAGCCCCTCAGCCCTCAGCTACCAAGCTCCTCACCTGGTGGTGACCCGGGCCCGGTGATTGGCAGAGCCATCGGATGTGTCGATCCAAGATGCCCCCCGGAGGACACGCATATCCTGGTTTGCACCCTGGTACGGTGAAGCTGTCCACTCCCACACGTTGCCCACGAGGTCATAGAGCCCTGCAGCACAGCAGGTGGGTCAGTGCCCCGCTGGGAAGCACCACGCACACCTGCGGGCCATCGAAGCTCTGGGAGTCAGTGCTGCCCCGGGTGCTTCTCTCTGCCTCACCCATCAGGCAGAAGGCTCCCGCCAGCCATGTGTGAGTGTTGATGGCGACGTGATGAGAAATCTTACCATAGTTATTCTGTGGGGGGAACGCATTCACTGGGGAGACCCCATGGAAGCCGTCCTCAGCCTTGTCACCCTTGGGGAACTTGCCCTGAAGGGAATAGATTTAGGGTCAAAGATTCACCATCCTGCCCCATGGCAAGTGTTCCTGCCTGCCTGCAGGGAAACCAAGGTCATCTGGAATAGGGGGGAGGGCACGTGGCAGTGACCCAAGGTTCCCAACCTGAGCTCCCAAACCAGCTGCCTCAGGTCCTCCACCACGACCCCCAGCTGGATCAGGAAGTGTATGGTTTCCCTGTGCTCGCTGTGGTCCCACTCCCACTGTCTCCATTCTCAGAGACTTCGTCCCCTCGGCCTCGAACCCCACACTCAGAGCCTTGGGAAGAAAGGCTCTTCCTCTCCTTCTCCATGCCCTGCACCCTCCACCTTCTCAGGAACCACCTCTTTCTCTTCAACCACCAACAGGGTTAACTCTGCCTCATCTGCCCTGACTCTGCCTTTCTCATCTCTTGCTCTTTACCACCAAAACTCTTCAAACAGTAACCTATATTTGTGAATGCAATTTACTTAACTAGTTCACGCCTCTCATTAAAATTGGGTTCAGCTGCCACGACTTTATGGAAATTGGTCTTATGAAAGGGAAGATGAAGGGGCTATAATTTACTCAATACCTACTATGTGCTAGGGCTGCTACACTTTTGTCTTTTAATTTAATCCTTGCAAGGTTGTGAGGCAAGTATCCTCTCCCTTTAAGAAACTAGCAACTGAGGCTCAAAATGGTTAATTTATCAAAGATCAGACAGTGTATGTCAGATTCCTTTTTCTGCAAAGCTCTGATCCCAAGATCATCTGAAAGGTCCAGTCTCCCTCTCAGGCCCCTTTCAATGCTTCCCCCTAAAATACTGAGGCTGTGTTCCCCTCACTCTACAGCGTCTCCTGGTCAGTGTGGGAGGGCGGGATCATTCTTTCCTAAGGTACATGCTTATGACTCGCAAGCTACTTGCTCTGACCCAGACTTCTGTTCTATGTTTCAGACTCATATTTTCAACCTCTGACTGAACATATAAAAGACCCAAAGGCATCCTAAGCTAAGCTGATCCTACCCTGACCAAGGTCTGTCCCTCTGACTCAGTAAGCATATTATCTATCTGGATAATGGTGGCACCATCACTCTGTTGCCCAAGCCTGAATTCATGCTTGAGTCCAACTCTCTTCCACTCCTCCCCATTCGATTGATTACTAAACCCTGTCTATCTTCTCAGACATGCCCCTCCCATTGGGCTTCCTCTCTATTCCACTTCCACTTAATTCAAGTGTTTATAATCACCCAGACACCCCCTGCAACCTCTGCAGCTCTGCTTCACTGGTCCTGCACAATTAGCAAGTTAGCTTCCCCCAAGTCAACATCTGGTGTTGTTACTCCCCTGTATGACAACCTCCACTGGCTCCCGACTGCCTAGAGGGTAAAATCTAAAACCCTATCTTGGCTCATCTGCTCCACAATCTGCCTCCAACCCACTGTCCGCTTCATCTTCTAACACTCCCCCTCCCCCAATCCCTCATCCCCGCCAACCCTCACCATTTCCCTATGCTCCAGCCTCTCTGAATCTGGCATGTTTCCAAACACACAGTGCCCTTTCCTAATACAATGCCAACACTCATGCTGTTGTGCTTGACACACCCTTTCCTCCTCTTTTCACTTAGCAAACTCCTACTTGATCAGCTCAATGTCATTCCTGTACTCGCAGGCAATGGATGATTTCCTCCTGCGCACACTGTGCACTACCGCCTCGTCTTCTGCTTCGCCCCTTTCCCAGCTTTCAGGACACAGCCCTCTGAATCCCACACCTAACACAATGCCTAGCCGACATCAGGCCTCAATGCTGCGAGAAAGGACAGGAGTGAGGAATGCATGTCTTACCTGCCACAGGTTGGTGCGGTTTGGCTGGAACTTGTTTCCCCAGGGATAAACCTGACCTGCAGGAGAGCAAGGAGACAGCATTGAGGGGAGAGGTGGAGACTTGGGAAAGATAGAGAGAGCAAGGGAACCGAAAGGAGGTTATTTTTATATCCCATGCCCGTCCCTTCCACTCACTGCATTGCATTCGGAGCCCCGCCTCCTGCATTACCCCAGGGCAGTGCAACCCTAGGTGTGGTTCTGATCAATGTGTCTGTAAACCACCTGTGACCAGTGCACGTTGAGATCAGTGAAGAAATTGAGAGTAACATTGAGAAACTTGTTTGTTGGACTTCAATTGGCTAACGAACAAGCAACCTCATTTATCACATTAGTAACTGTGACTATTGGTACAGCTGGTGTTCATTCAAACTGTAGAGGTTGGAAATGGTGAATTGCTATTTTACGCTCATAATTTTTTTTAGTGAGCCTTGCAGAACAACTAAGTTATGAGCAAAGAGCACTTTTTTATATTAACCCCTATACACCTGTGGAAAAGGCATGTGATTTGGATAACTCTTCTCCTTTTCTCTATGTTATGTTGGTCCGACTGTATTTTTTTGAAACATGTCTTGTAGAAACTCCAACAATAAAAAAATTTTGTTGTTTTCATTCCATTTTTCCAGTTATTATTTTTTATGGTAGATAGATGAGAAATAAAAATAACAACAGCAACTGGTCCTTCATCACACAGGTGGTTTACAGACACATCACACTCCCTAGGAAGCATGGGCCCTTCCCACCCTTTAAAGACCCCCATGCAGGGCAGGAAGGAGAGCAGAACAAAGGGGAATCGCCTTGGTATCGCTATACCCTTTAGGCCCCCTCGGGCAGCAAACTCCCACTCTTCCTCAGTGGGCAGCCGTTTCCCCTGCCATGCACAGTAGGCCCGCGCATCATTCCAGCTCACGTGTACCACTGGGAGCTCCAGTCTCTCTCGGATGCCAGAGCCGGGACCTGCAGGCTGACAGCCAGGAGGAAGTGAGACAGGCTCTGGGAGCTCAGAGAAGTCTGAGGAAGGCTAGGCTTGGGGCACCTAACTTCAGCTTTTAACACCAGGGGAAGCAGAGAAATTGGAAGAGAGCTTGGTGAGTGAGGAGAGGTCCAGAACAAAGAGACTACACATGAGACTGACAAGAAAAATGGGATGGGCGATGGGAAGAGGACTAGGAAGCAGGGTGTCTTGGCTGTTTTCCTGAAACTTCTCCTTTTAGCTCAGTATTCCTAGATGGGCAAGGGGTCTAGAAGCCAGCCCTCCAGGGGTAGAAAACAAGGTGGAGGAACCAACCCTTACCTGCCTCCAGAATGCCCTTTCCACTGGAAGCCACCAGAGAACAGGCTACAACAAAGAAAGAGCATGACTGAAAACAGGAGCATGACTGCAAGATGCTCGAACCCACCATGCGCACCTTCCCGACTGACGGTGTGTTCAGGCCGAGACTCACGGCGTCCACGTGAGGCTGTGTCTGGAGTCTGTGAAGCCTGACACCTCACGGCCCTCGTTAGAGGGAGGCTTGTCAGGATGTCCTGCTTGTGCAGGACGCGTCTTGAGCCCCATGTGTATCTATCTGGGTCTTTACAGTCTCTCTACCCAGAAACCAGCTCCGGGGTCCCTTCCTGGGAGTGAGTATTCACCTGACCCTTCCAGGGAGGGCTTCTCTCGCTCTCAGGTCTGACTTCTACCGTGACCCAGGGGACCCCGCGCCCCACATGCTTCTACGTCCAGGTCCCACTCCCATTCCCTCCACTCCAAGCCCGGGGTTTCTCACCTTCATTTGCTGAGTCGCTTTGTTTCTAAGCTCATCAGAGACAAACTCCTCAAAGACAAAGCTCCACCCAAACGTCTCGGCCTCTGTCCGGTACTTTTTCTCCCTGACAAACTCCCTGAAAAGAGAGATCTTGCTTGGCTCAGCTGGAAGGGTTCTGTGCTCCACCCTCATCTCTCCTGCGCCAGAAGAGCTTGCCTAGCCTCACCGTGTAAGTCCCACGTCACAGAGGTCCCATGAGCTCCAAGGAATTCACCTGAAACCTCGAGCAGGAGATTTTCTTGTAATTCACACACAGTAAAATTCAGTCGTTTTAGTGTGTGCTTTTGTGACTTTGACAAAGCATACAGACACCACCACAATCAAGAAGCAGAGCAGTGCCCTAACCGGTTTGGCTCAGTGGATAGAGTGTTGGCCTGTGGACTGAAAGGTTCCAAATTCAATTCCGGTCAAGGGCATGGACCTTAGTTGCAGGCTAAGTGGGAGGTGTGCAGGAGGCAGCTGATCAATGTCTCTCTCTCACTGATGTTTCTAACTCTCTATCCCTCTCCCTTCCTCTCTGTAAAAATTAGTAAGATAAAAAATAAAAAAAGAACCAGAGCAGTTCCATCAAACATACCCCCAAATTCCTCTGTGCCCCTGTTTTTTTGTCCCTATGGTTTTGCCTTTCCTGGAATATATCCTTTCACATAAATTGAACTACACAGGATGTAGTTTTTGGGTCTGGCTTCTTTCACTTAGCATAATGCTTCCGAGATTCATCCATGTTGTCAAAGGTATCAGTAGTTTGTTCCTTTTTATTGCTGAGTAGTATTTCACTGTATGGAGGTACCATATTTAGTTTACTCATTCACCAACTGCAGATCATGTGGGTTATCTCCATTTTTTAGAGATTATAAATAAAGCTGCTGAGTAGATTTTAGGGTGGGGAATGGTTCCTTTTCTGAAAGGTCTTTCTGACATACCAAATTTCATGAGAGAGAGGCAGAACAGGTGTTATCATCTCCATCTAACAGAATAAAGAAACTGAGTCAAATAAAAATGAGTTGCTGAAAAAACAAAAGAAAAAAACTGAGTTGCTGAGATTTGAGAATGTATTTTCATACAGCTTGGTATGGTTTAGCAAATCTCAGCACACAGATTACTAAGGTGAGATGGACCGTTTTCCTGATCACCTCGTCTGTGCCTTGTCTGATATAAGAAGGTATTATTCACCTATCAGAGGGGCATTGAGAATAGAGGAGTTGATCTGATTTGGTAGCAATAGCTTTTGACCAGCCTCAGATCGTCTGAACAAATTGAGAATCTTTTACCAGAGAAGCAGACAAAGTCAGTTTCTAAGCAAAGTTTAGGGGCTTACTAGAGGTGACATTGTATTTCTGCCTCTTACTAGAGGTGGTATTATACTAAGTCATCATTTGAAATCTAAAAAGTGCATACTGTGCAGCTATCTATTTTGTCATATATGGTACAAGTCTGATCAGAAGTGATTTCTCCTTCAATTTTAACAACTTTCCTGTTTAAAAATATGTTTTAAAGCACATATAAGTGCCTAGCTGGTTTGGCTCAGTGGATAGAGCATCGGCCTGCGAACTGAAGGGTCCCAAGTTTGATTCTGGTCAAGGGTACATGCCTGGGTTGTGGGCTCTATCCCCAGTGTGGAGCATGCAAGACGCAGCTGATCAATGATTCTTTCTCATCATTGATGTTTCTCTCTCTCTCTCTCTGGAAAAAAAAATGTAATAAAAGCACATGTAAGTAGTACACATGGTATTGTAAAAAAAAAAAAAAGAGAAAATACAAAAAACGAGAAAATTAAAAAAATTTAAAATCATCCATTATTGCACCAATTAATATATATCATTCCACTCCCCAACCCTCCCACCCTGTTTAACAAGGTGCTTCCCTGTAATTATTGCTATTTGGAAGTCACAAAAACATGGGCAAAATCTGTTAACTAATTCACTTTCACTTTTTAAATGCATATACATTCTATATACATTGTTTTCAAAAAATGGGATCAGCCCTGACTGGTTTGGCTCAGTGGATAGAGCGCCAGCCTGCAGACTGAAAGGTCCCAGGTCAAGGGCATGTGCTTTGGTTGTGGGCACATCCCCAGTGGGAGGTGTGCAGGAGGCAGCTGATTGATGTTTCTCTCTCATCAATGTTTCTTTTCTTTTTTAAAAAATATATATTTTATTGATTTTTTTACAGAGAGGAAGGGAAAGAGAGAGCTAGAAACATCGATGAGAGAGTAACATCGATCAGCCACCTCCTGCACACTCCCCGCTGGGGATGTAGCCGCAACCAAGGTAACTGCCTTTGACCAGAATTGACCCTGGGACTCTTGAGTCCACAGGCCGACGCTTTATCCACTGAGCCAAACCAGTTAGGGCTATTTTAATGTATTTTTAATGATTTCAGAGAGGAAGGTAGAGGGATAGAGAGACAGAAACATCAACGAGAGATGAGAAAGAAACAATAATCAGCTGCCTCCTGCACACCTCCTACTGGGGATGGAGCCTACAACTGGGTATGTGTCCTGACAGGGAATCTAACCGTGACCTCCTGGTTCATGGGCCAACACTCAACCACTGAGCCATACTGGTTGGGCTGATAACTCTCTTTTTGACAACAGGATTTTAAATGGCTGCTAAGTATCATTATATTGATACAATATGTTTAATCCTTAAACTGTTAATAGTTGTTTACAATGTCATCTTTTTAGCTAGATGTTTTTGGACAACTTTAATTCTTTCCTTTCCTTCAGACAAATCCCTAGAGGTGGACTCACTGAGTCGAAGAGCCTGAGGAGTACACCAACAATCCTATGCTTATTTCAGTGTGTCTCCTGAATCAATTTTCCCCCATAACCTTTTATCTTGAAAAGTTTTAACTCCACAAATGTAACATTTAAGTCATTTCCCACATTTGCTTTATTATCTTCTCATTCCTTCTCTTTCCTCCATCCCTTCTACATAATCACCCCTGTACTATTTTTTTTTAAATAAATCTTGTTTAAAATATGCTTTTACTGATTTTATAGACAGAGGAAAGGAAAAAGGGAGGAAGGGAGGGAGGGAGGAAAGGAGGAAAGGAGGAAGAAATAGAGATATGAGAAAGAAACATCAATTAGCTAGCTGCCTCCTGCATGCACCCTGACTGGGAATCAAACCTCCAACTTGAGTATGTGTCCTGACAGGGAATTGAACCAGGGACCATTTGGTGTACAGGACAACACTCAACCAACTGAGCCATAGCAACCAGGGCACATACCTGTACCATTTGAAGATAAGTTACAAAACATATCACCTTTAGGACACTAAGGTGTTTCAACTTGGCTTCTTAGAATAAGCTAGAACCACAATGTTTGACTCCTAAAACAACACCACTGCCCAAAGTAAATATAAAGGGAATTTAAGGCACTTTTTGCTAGTTATGACCTTCTCCCAATCCCTTCTCTCCTGTTGAAGAGATTTCTGTTGAGTGTTTCACTTTTGCCCATAATCATTGTGCTATGCCCAGTGTAATGAAAAATCCACTGGCTCAAGAATCAGGGAATTTGTTACAGGCTCAAGTCTGCCACTAACAGAGTAAGGTAAATATTTTTGGACTTCAGATTCTTCACCCAAAAAAAGTAGATACATTTATCCCACATTATTGCAAAGACATGTGATAGTGAACAAGCTAGTTTCCTTTTAGAGATTAAGAATGAAGATTTGAGCCCAGCCTGTGTGGTTCAGTGGTTGAGCATCGACCCATACACCAAGAGGTCACCAGTTCTATTCCCAGTCAGGGCACACGCCCAGGCTGTGGGCTTGATCCTCAATGAGGGGCATACAAGAGGCAGCCAATCGATATTGATGTTTCTTTCTCATTGATGTTTCTATATATCTCTCCCTCTCCCTTCCTCTCTTTCTAAAATCAACAAAAACATATTAAAAATAAATAAAATAAAACTTGTAAATTGTTAAAAAAAGAAAAAGAAAAGAATGATGATTAATAAGAGTCTTTACTCCTCCTGAAAGAATACCTGATATACCTGAAATCTTTGTTGGTGACAGGAAATATGTCGATGGCAAAAGGTTTTACTGTCACCTCCCGGACAGGTCCTTCACCATCTCTGCCATCTGGTGAATTTGTTCCCATCTGGAATCTCCCACCTGGTAGCTGAATCATGCTTGTCACCTGCCCATTCCCTGCAGAGAAAAAGGAGTATCATCAGTAATACATGAGTATATAAAAAATAAGTTGCAATATTTGGGTCATATGTAATACTCATAAAAATGAGTGTTCTTAACAAAAAATGGAGGCTTAAAATTTTGGCTTTAAATTCGTGTTCTGGCCCTAGCTGGTTTCCCTCAGTGGATAGAGTACTGGCCCTTGGACTGAAGGATCCCAGGTTCAATTCCAGTCAAAGGCATATACCTTGGTTGCAGCCTCAATCACTGGCCTGGGTCAAGGTGCATGTGGGAGGCAACTATTCAATGTCTCCCTCACATTGATGTTTCTCTTTGTCTCTCCTTCTCCCCTCCACGCTCTCTAAAAGTCAATGGGAAAAACAGCCTTAGGCCCTAGCAGGTTTAGCTCAGTAAATAGAGCTCTGGCCAGAGGACTGAAGGGTGGCCTGCAAACTGAAAGGTCCCAGGTTTAATTCCGGTCAAGGGCGCATGCCCGGGTTATGAGCTCAGTCCCCAGTAAGGGGTGTGCAGGAGGCAGCCAATCAATGATTCTCTCTCATCATTGATGTTTCTATCTCTCTCTCTCCCTTTCTCTCTGAAATCAATGAAAATATATTGTAAGAAAAAAGAAAAGACATCCTTGGGTGTCTTTTAACAACAAAAACCCCCATGCAATAAATTCCTGTTCTGCCACTTAATTTGCTGGGTGACCTTAGGCAAATTACTTAATCCGAGTTTCAATTGCTTCATTTATAAAATGGGAATAGCATCTATCTCATAGGCATAGCTACATGAATTCAAGTAACATATAAAATGTTGAGCACGTGGTAGGTTTTCAAAAAATGTTTATTTCCTCACCTTTCTATTCCTCTACACAAAACCCTCTATCCCAGCTAGGTAAATCTAGACACTGTACCCTAAAATATATCTAGCACCTTTCTACCCATACTTCTGTTCATGCTGCTTTTCACTCTCTTCCTTCCCACTTGTTGAACTCCTATCAGTTCTTACCATAATATCATGTGCTCCAGAAAAGAAAGGCCTACCCGTATTTTGCCAGTGTATCCCTGGCCCCTAGCACAAGTGCACAATAATTATAAAATAATTCAGTGGTTCTCAATCTTCTGGCCCTGTACATACAGTTCCTTATGTTGTGACCCAACCATAAAATTATTTTCCTTGTTACTTCATAACTGTAATGTTGCTACTGTTATGAACTATAATGTAAATATCTGATATGCAGGATGGTCTTAGGCGATCCCTGTGAAAGGGTTGGTCGACCGCCAAACGGGTCAAGACCCACAGGTTGAGAACCGCTGAAATAATTGCATGAGATCCTTCATACTTGCTGTTTGTATGCCTCAAAAATCAAATTGAAAAAGGATCTTTAATTTGACCTCCTTATTTAACAGGAGGGAAATCAGGACCCAAAGAAGATAGTGACTTAAAGAGGCAAGCAGGAAAATCTCAGAATAAAAGAGAATTAAGAAAAAACATACAATTGCAATTCACAGTTTATTTTGACACTAATTCAAGAAGTAAACTACAATTAAAAAACACAGTAGGTAAATCTGAACACTAACTGGATGTTAATTTTGTAGGCAGAAAATGGTATGGTGTGTTATTTTTTTTGTGACTTGTCTTTTTGGCTATTGAAGATGAGTTATTTACGAATAAAATTGTATAATGCCTGCATTCACTTCAGCATGATCCCAAGAGAAGGGAAAGTGGGTTACCCAAGAAGCAAGATTAGCCATAATTTGGCAACTGTTAAACTGGGTGATGGGTACGTAGGGGGCACATTTAGTTATAGTCTGTTCTTTATGCTTGAAAGATTCCAAAATAGTAAAAGTGAAAAGGAAGTAAAATACAGTGTGAGCTGTTATTAGCCACGCCGGACTGGCAGTCTCCGGGATGTGCCTCAGGCTGCTCCCAGCCGACTAGGACTAGGAAGCCTACAGAGGGGCTAGGTCTCTTCCCCACCCCTTTCCTGGTAATCCCTGTGACAAAAGGCGTTAGGGGTAAGTGGGCAGGCCAGCACACTGACCTAGCTTGATCCACGGGCCGGACAGGAGCGACAGCAGGGTCAGCAGCAGCAGTGAGGAGCTCATAGCACCACAGCACCAGGAACTAGATACACACACGCCTGTTCGCTCTGCTGCGCATGCGCTCCACATTACATCCTGGTACACACTGCCCCCTGGCGCATCCTCTAGATATTGTCAACCCGGAGGCGTAATTAGCCCAGAAGCCCAGGAAGGGGGGGGAGGGGGTCAAGAAAAAGCCATTTTCTCAGGGTCAGTGTGCAGAGGCCTTGTCATTTCAGAGTCCCTTTCATGATCCTGTGAACATTTGGACTAACTTCCTTCCCTTTTATATTCAACCCGTTTTGTGCCTTGGAATACCAATGCAAGAGGACAAAAAAGGTTTCAAGTTGAACATTTATTGCACACTCACTGTAGCCAAGTCCTCTAAATACAAAACTTAGCAACACAATTTCACCTTCAAGGACTGTACAGTTATACCACCTGACCTGTATAAAAAACGATTTTTTGGAAACACGGTCAAATAATTTGAGGGGGGTAAAAACAACACTGGAGGTTTTGGGATGGGTATTTCAGCCTAAGTAAAAGTCGAGGGTGTGAAATCTCTTCTCAACTAGGCCCGCCACCATGCCTTCAAGCCTCTTCAAATCTGTCTCCTCTATTTTAATTTTTGCCATTTTATAAATGCGCAACCCTTTTAACTCCCTTGCCTCTAGTTCACCCATCTTTCTACCCACTCCCACTTAACTTTCCTGGGAAGCATTTTAGCAAAGCTATTTCAAAGCATGAAATGTCACTGAAAGATCCAATCATTTTACTCACAGCAATTGATACTAAACAGGGATGCTTTCAAAACCTTGTTAAATATTATTTATATTAGCATAAAATTTTTAATCTTAAATACTTAATAGGGAACTATTGGATAAATTAAAATACATCATTAGAAGAAATTATTAAACCATTAAAATTTGTTTTTCAAGGAATATTTAATAAGGCAGATATCATATGCTTTTCTAATATGTTTTTTTTAATATCACAGAAACTAAAGCAAAATATTCTGTGCATATTGGGTGGAAAACAGCCTGCCAGTTGTGCATACAACTGAGTACAATTAAAAAAAAATAGTGTAATTATAATTTCAGACTTTGGAATTTCAATAGGTGGTTGCCATTGTTCTCTTCTTTCTTCAGATGGGAAAAGGAAATTCCTTTAAAAATCATTTGAAGCCAGGACAAAAATTCCATAGCTGTACTCTTAGGATCACTCTGTAGTCTTCATGATTCAGGTAGTACAGGGGAAGCTTCAATTCAACCTTTTAGAGAAGACATTCCAGCTCTCATGATCTCATCAACCAGGAGTATGTTGGTGGCAATCACAGTGCTGAAAGGGAGGGAAAAAATCAAATGGCTCAGATTCCAGATATGAACCCTAATTCAACTCAATTTCCAACTAAACCATGGAAATTACATCCAATTAAATTTCCTTTTCCCCCTTCATACATAAAAGTTTCATTTCTACACTTTTTTCTTTTACATTTTGATGAGGGTGAGGGTGGGGAGAATTAAACAGAATATGCCAAATAAAAAGAATATAATGATTACCTAAAGGTTATTTTAGTTTTGGCTTTCCCAAACTTACCAGGAATGAAGAAGCTGTTTCTTTACACAATAGTTATCCCATACGCCTACTTCTGCTGCTACCATTGGCTCACCTGAAAAGTAATTCAGTAGTATTAAAATCATATAGATTTTCCTGTGCACAGTATCTTTGATAAATGACTGATCTCTGTTTAGAGGACTTGAGTGGTAGGAATACTCTACTCCGTTACCAAATATTTGAACATCTTGTTTTTCTGACACATTTGTCCATATTAAATTACGGCACTTGAACTATATAATCTGGCCAAAATGGGCTTATCATTTCCTCATTCCAGAGCCCTTTTTATTAAATGTAAACAACACTGTTCACAACAGGTCTTATATATTGCTGGATTTCAATTCTCTCTTCCACTTCGTACTTACATAATCTGTGTTCTTACACTGGCTTAAGACCAGGGCTTTAAATATATCATTATATTTGGTCCCCTCTTCCAGCCTTTTTTCATCAGTGAATATGATCATCTATTTTATATTTCACAGTCCCTAATAAAAAACTGAATAAATCTAATATGAAGCTTCTCAATATTAACCTGAACCATCTACCACTAACTACTCAGCAACATCAACAAATGCATACTCTTTGAAACTATTCAAATGTATATATTTGATTCCTGTAATTACTGTATCTAGTCATTCTGTTTTTATACTGTATTTTAGAACCCAGAGTTCACTGACAGGACTAATATTAAACTTTGAACTAACTCCCCAAGATTCTTTTGATTCTTCCTGGCTTTACCTCACCTATATTATGGAGTTTTCCCCTTACAAATAGTTGTATTCACTTACCTGTGTTCAAGTCCACACCCACAAGTTGACCTGATTCTGAATGTTCTGCTTGAACTTTAACTAGTGTTTCCTGAAGATCAAAACCAGAATTCTGAGCAAGAACCTAAAGGCAAGAAAATTTAATCCTTTAAAATACAGGACCTACGAATTGATAGTCAAGTGCACAATAAACAGTATACCCATTAATAATCAATAGAAAAGCGTAATATCGATTGCAGTTTAAACAAAAAAGCTTATACACACCGCAAACCCTCTTAAAATAATTATCTCTTGCCCCCTGAAACTTCAGGTATTCAAGATTCCTTTCTAGGGAAATCAAATACATTTGGATGTTGTAGTGTTAGGGAGAAAACTGATCAAACTTACTAAAAATTGACATTATGGGAAAAAAAACCCACATTATCAAAAAAAACTTTCAACATTCATCAGCTGCAATCACTTTGTTACATTTGAGAAAATGGACTGTTACAATAGTCAGACCTTGGGAATAATGAGCAATGCATCAGCAAACGCTTGAACTCCAAGCTGGGCCCTGCCCTTCACGCTGGGCTTGTACTTCACCAGGGCGTGTGACATTGCCACTTCCACTGCACCAGCACCTGGAACTACACAGCCTGTTGGGTGGGTGGGGAAGGAAGGGGGGAGAAGAGAGAAAATGCTTAGCTACAAAGAAAACTGGAATTATAAACAAATTAAAACACACATACATGGCCCTGGCCAGTTTGGCACAGTGGATAGAGCGTCTGCCTGCAGACTGCAGGGTCCCAGGTTCGATTCTGGTCAAGGGCACATGCCCAGGTTGCAGGCTCGATACCCAGTGGGGGGGCATGCGGGAGGCAGCTGATCAATGATTCTCTCATCATTGATGTTCCTATCTCTCTCTCCCCCTCTTCCTTCCTCTCTGAAATCAATAAAAAATATTTAAAAAATAAATAAGCCCTAACCGGTTTGGCTCAGTGGATGGAGCGTCGGCCTGCAGACTGAAACGTCCCAGGTTTTATTCCGGTCAAGGGCATGTACCTTGGTTGCGGGCACATCCCCAGTAGGAGGTGTGCAGGAGGCAGCTGATCGATGTTTCTCTCTCATTGATGTTTCTGTCTATCCTTCTTCCTTCCTCTCTGTGAAAAATTAATAAAATATATTTAAATAAATAAAACACACATACTTGAACACCAAACACACATACTTGAACATCAAACACACATACTTGAACACCATTAATTTCTTGAAATTCAGTGTAACAGCAATTTTAATTTTGCATTTGAAAGCAACGTATCAAACAGGGTCTGATTTAACTAGCACTTGGAAGCTCTTACAATCTCTTAACTTATTTGTATCCGCTTTTAGTAATGATAGGCTATGAAAAAACTTGGCATACTATCATAGCCATTTTTAAGGGAAGACTACTTTTGCATGGTGTCTGGCTGTGTAAGCTACTGACAAAAAGAACACAGTATTCAGCCATGCCTTACAGAATAGCAAAAAGAATACAATCAGAATGAAGTGAGGATCTTACCATCATCAATAGCATTTTTAACAGCCCTCAAGCCATCTCTTATTGCATCTTTGATCTGAGTGAGTGTGTGCTTATTTGGTCCTTTGACCAATAAAGTAACAGAGCGAGGATTGTTACATTTCTCAACAAAGGTGAACTTCTCTTCTCCCTATGTAAAGAGAATATTAAATAATAAAAAGACATAGTTGTACAAAGAATGATCAGAAGAAAAAATGGCAAATGCACATTCACAGAAAACACACTGATCATATTAGTTTCTTAAAAAAACAAACAAACAAAAAAACACCCATTTAAGAGAAATGCGACTTTCCCACCAAAGGAGTATCACTATTACACACACACATCAAAACGTGTGTAAACAAAGCACAAATCTGATCCCAAGTTTAAATGAGATTTTACTACTGACCAATTCATGAACCAAAAAGTATTACTTTTGGAAAGAATATACACTTACCAAAGTATACTCATAGACAAGGCCTGCATGTCCCAAACAATCAGGATTTAGGTCATCAAAAGAATTTAGAGCTACTCCACCACAAGCAAGAGTCAGCCTGAAATATTGAAGTGTTTTAAGGAGATGTGATTTATTAGTATGTTTAAAGAAAAAATTATTTTTAGGAAGCAGTCTTTCAGAATTATACTAAAATTTTATTCTAAAATGTATTTTAACTTGCCCATTTACCATCAACCGGCTAAAAACTGGTCTTTTCTTCTAATCCCCCATTTAAACCACTTTCCCCACGTCAGCAAATACTTCTCTAATTTTAAAGATAAATAAAAGCTTTCTCATATTTCTCTGAAACCCTTCGATGCTGTCTCCTGACATGGAAATATATGTACACTATATGTCATTGTTGAAAAATAAAACAAGTATATATAGCCCAGCTGATGTGGCTCCGTGGTTTTATGTCAAGAGGCACCAAGAGGTCACCAGGTCAGGGCACATGCCAGGGTTTCAGGCTCGACCCCCAGGAAGGGGGTGCAGGAGGCAGCTGATCTATGTTGATGCTTCAATGATTTTATCTCTTCCGTCCTCTCTAAAATCAATAAAAACATATTTTAAAAGTAAAACAGATATAAACCAATGTTCATAGTGGCATTATTCATCCTAGCCAAAAGGTAGAAACTGAAGTAAGTGTCTTCTGACAGATAAATGGGTAAATAAGGATGTGATATTACCCGTACAATGGGATATGTGTCCTTAAAAAGGAATGAAATTTTGATACATATTATAATCCGGATGAATCTTGAAAACATTATGCTTAATGAAATAAGCCAGACACAAAAGGGCAATTATTTTTAATTCCCTTATATGAGGTACCAAATCCAGAGACAACAGAACAGTATTTACAGGGAAAGGAGCGTGGGTAGAAGTGGGGAGGAGAAATGGGGAGTTACTATTTAATGGGTAGTTTCAGTTTGCAATGCTGAAAACATTCTGATAATGGATAATGATGATCATTGCACAACAATGTGAATATAATTTAATGCCACTGAATTTTTTTCACATTTAAAAAAGGGGGAAGTGGTTTATTTTGTATTATGTGTGTTTTATCAAAAGAAAAAGCAAAAATAGAGGAGAAAAGGAATAATCTCAGTTAACTTGCATAAATTCACATCCCTCAGATGATCTGCTATCCACCATACCTTTCCATATTTCTTTTTTTCGCTCTGCGCAGAGCTACTATGCCTTCTTTTGCCAGAGCATCTAAGGAAAATGGGTCAATTCCCTGACAACAACAAAAAAAGTTAGTTTTAATATATTTCACTTGAAAAATCAAAATGGATGATACAGACTAATTTATAAAGCAAAATTCATTCTCACCTTTTGATTAATAACAACAAATCCTTTATTTGAGTCACCACAGACTTTCTTTTTCAGGTCTATTATTTTTTTAACTCTATCTTCAATGAATTTTCTTTCAGCTCTTACTAGTTTCTCTCTCTCTTCTGCACTCTTGTAAAAAAAGCCAGAATTCACTTCTCTATTAAAAATAAAAGTATTGGGGGGGGGGGGGCAGTTAGAATGTTTATTTAATAAATAGCCACTTAATTCTGATTTGCCCCTGGTATATTCTGAGTATATTCCTAGAATTCTCCCAAACCCAATTGAGGCATTATTGTCTGTACAGTGAAGAAACTGAGTTTCACAAAGTGACTTGCCCAAAATACCAAGCTCCCCTGCTTTTCAATTCCATTTGTAAGAAAATACAAACTCACGTTTTTTCATATTCTAACGACACATTGCATGTAAGGATGTATGCATCTTCTACTCTCTTTTTCATATCAGGATGCCGTGCTCCATGGTCCAAAACAAGACCTCTGATTAAGCTGTTAAAATACATTAAAAATTATGGTATATATAAACATCTGATTACTATGATACATGGCTGAAACTAATATTGTCTGTTAACTATAACTAAGAAATAAATAATCACAATATTGTTATTGACTTTCAGCCCAGCTGGTGTGGTCCAGTGGTTGAGCACTGACCCATAAACCGGGAGGTCATCGGTTTTATTCCAATCAGGGTTGCAGGCTCGATACCTCATAGGGGTGTGCAGAAGTCAAATGATCAATGTTTCTCTCACATCGATATTTCTATCTCTGTATCCCTCTCCCTTCCTCTCTCTCTAAAATAACATATTTAAAAATATTCCTTACAATATCTAATTATTTTAAAAATGTTTTCAAGTTAGATCTTTGAAATATATAATTCCCCAACAGTCTCCCATTAGGTTTTGTATCCAACAGTTCAATAAATGTTAAACAACCGATGTAGCTCACTTATTACTGAGTAAATTAAATACTCATCTAGGCAATATATATTAATTCAAAGACACACACAAAAATAAGTCAAAAAATGTGTTACATAAAGCGCATTTATACACACAACATACTTCATAAGCATTTCACAGCATTCTATCACCTACCTTGTATCGGTTTCAGATTTATGTTTCATCTCCATGATCTCAACCATGAAGAGGTCAATAGGTTCATCTTGTTTTTTGATGGCCAAAATGGAATCAACTACAGCCTACAATAAGAGTATAACCATTAAATGAATTTGATTTGCAGACGATACTTACGTTAACTTGTTCTGCAGAGTTTAGACAGTTTCTCAACTTTAACATCCTTCGAATTGATCTAAGTCTTTTTCTATGAGCTAATAGAACACATTTGCAAAGGGCTGAAGTCATTTATATTTCTGAAACTTACCTAAAGAATCAGACATTCCTCCTATTTTATTAAAAACATTGTTAACAGTAAGCTTTTAAATAATAAAATCTCCAATTATAAAACTTTTAATTAAAGCTCTGATTATACCTTTATAACCTGGTCAGGTATACGATTGTTTGAATTTCTCACTTTGTTTTTTTAAGGACACAGGTCAGATTATCACTGCCACAGGAATGAACCTACTTTTTCACATATGAAGACTTTAGAGAGCAATCTATAATTGAAATTGGTGAGTATACTGATGTTTCTAAAATCAGGGGCTTTTAATTCAACACATACCTCCGTTAAGACATCAGCAAGTTCCACATGAACTTTAGTACGCAGAGATGTTCTGGCCACATCTATGAGTGTTTCCCTGTCCATCTCTTTGCTTACTTTGACTTGTTCCAAAAACTGAAGTGCCTTTTCCTTTGCAGCTTCAAATCCTTCTGTTACTATTCTGGGATGAAGACCCTATAATGAAGGCAATTACAAAACCATCACTAACCCTTGAGTTCTTCAATTAGTTGATGATAAACTATATTTTTGAAGATTTATTCTGGATCATCCTTTTATACAATATAATGTGCTGACTTTATGAATACATTTAAAAGGATAAACAGTCCTTTCAATGCAGAGGAAAAGGACAGACATTGCTCTAGCACAGAGTCAAAGCCAAGGGAACTATGAAGCACACTTGGGTGTTCACTGTGCAAACCACAAGGAATAGCAACAAAAATTCAACATGTCACAACAACCTGCAGTCAACAGACCATTATGTCTTTCCTATAGGTAATCTGAAATGAATTCACATCATCCTACATAATAAAAGGAAATAGGAAAACTGACCCGAACGGTGGAACGATCGGTCGCTATGATGCGCACTGACCACCAGTGGACAGACGTTTAATGCAGGAGCTGCCTCCTGGTGGTCAGTGCACTCCCACAGGGGGAGCGCCACTCAGCCAGAAGCCGGCTGTGTTGGCCGGGAGCGCTAAGGATGTCTGACTAATGGCTTAGGCCTAGGGAGTGGGCCTAAGCTGGCAGGTGAACATTTCCCAAGGGGTCCCGGACTGTGAGAGGGCACAGGTGGGGTTTAGAGACCCCTCCCCTCCCCTGCCAGTGCATGAATTTTCATGCACCAGGCCTCTAGTTTACTATTAAAAAGTAGACAGGGTAACTAAGAGTCTGCTTTCTCTCTTCCCAGGAAGTTCTTCCTGACATCAAATTAGTATTCATTGAGGTTTGCTTTAATCTTGGAACTACTCAGGGCTAAAAAAAAGGTGAATTTTTATCTAAGTTTTTGGTTGACTTTTTCCTTATAAGTTGTCCTGAACATCCCATTTTTTAGATCTCAATTATTAACCGACATTACAGACAGATATAAATAACATATGCAATGCAACTTGAGAAAAGAAAAACTTTCAGGCCAAGAAAGATTTAACTTGTCCAGAATCACAATAAATTTGTGTCAGACCAAGATAAAGACTCTGGTTTCCAGATTTAAGCCCCCTCCTGCTCTTCACATTCTGCTATGGCCTCAGCCACTATTAATGCATCAATTTGTAGAAATAAAACCCAGATTATTTCTTATACATAATAAAATATCACACAAAAAAAAACAACACAAGAAATCATGTATACTTCAGAAATGTAGAGATCCGCCTGTTTCAGCAGTTCTCCAATGATTAGGACATTGGACGTGGTGCCATCACCAGTTATGTCATCCTGGGCTGTCGCTACTTTGGCTATTAAGGAGGCTGTTGGGTGTTGAATTTGCTGCAAGTAGAAAAAGACAAAATTAAGTAGCTTAAAACGATCCAAATGTACCTTAGAACATGTTACTTCAGTTATTTTGCACCGTCAGTTCCTGCCAACTAAAACCTTTCCACGGATAAATCTGTTTAATTCTCCAGATCGACTCTAATTTCCTGGTACGGAAATGTGCGGCTCGGTTAAAGTTTACTCCAAGTGGTAGAGCGAACAAGCACAGCACCTCATGGTTTCCAACCCACGGAAAGCTTCTTGATGACAAATCGAGGGCTCTTGTGCCTTCTCCAGGCTCACTGGGCACGATCCAAACAACTACCAGCCCCGGGGCCAAGGCCATCAGTGGGCGCTAAACTGCTGGGTGGGAGAACAGGACACCCCTCAAGCCCCCATGGCCCCTCCCTGTGCTGTCCGGGGCTGTGCCGCGTTTCTCCTCTACTTCCTGCATTGTCTGGAAAACCATGTGACGAGGATAGGATCCCCTCCTACAGCGCGAATTAACACGAAGAGCTTCCTGCAAACCCCACGTCCTACGGAGAACCAAGACGGCACTGGCCGCTCACCATCTCATGAAGCAGCACGTTGCCGTCTTTCGTAAGCTTGATGTCGCCGGCACCAGAAACAAGCCTGTTCGAGGAGCAGAAAAGAACCCGCGTGACTTTTTCCACGGAGACCCCAGGGACTCCCCAGGAAAACCAGGTGCCACGGCGCTGGGGCCACAGGAACGGTGCAGCGCCGCCCCTCCCTGCAGAGAAAGGCCGCCGAGTCCCCGGGGTCGCGCAAGCCCCGGGGCACGAGGGAGGGCCGCCGCGCACGCGGGCAGCTTTGTTCGCCGCCGCGGAGACGGCGCCGACTACGAGAGGCTGGAGCAGGAAAACAGGCCCGACCAGGGAGGGCGCGGGGAAAGGAGCCGCAGCGGCGCACGGAGGCCCGCACCCGGCGGGCTGGAGACCACCACTCCCGGCATCCGGCATGGGGCCCGCCCGGCCCTCCCCTCCAGCCCCGCCTCACATCTTCATGGTGCCTTTAGGCCCCAGGTTGGTCCTCAGCACGTCCTGCAGACCCCGGGCCGCGCTGATGTTGACCGCCAGCGCTGCCTGGGCTCGGGCCACCTCGGCTTTGGGGTTCAGGCTCTTCACGGCCGCCATCGTTGAGCCAGCAGAGGAGGGAAAGAGCAACGCTGGCTCAGCCTGGCCGCGAGGCGCTCTCCCCGTCTTCTGGAAGCGTCGGGCGCGCCCGCCCGCCCCCAGCGTGCCTACGCGCCGCCGCCATTGGGCCGCGGGGCCGCTGGCGCCTCCGCTCATTGGGCCGCGGGGCCGCTGGCTCCTCCGCTCATTGGGCAGCCGTCCTGAGGCCCCGCCCCCTCGCGCCGGGGCCTCTGCGCCACTGCGTCCGGGAGTATCCTGTTCCCGGGGCAGCGTGGCGGGCCGGGTCGGTGTTCCCAGCCCACCGGCCTCGCTTTGCGGACCGGTCCGTGCGCCGGGAGCCGGCGGCGTCTGGGTCTGCGCGGTCCTCGAGGGCGCGGGCTGTTTCCTGGAGGCCCCTGCCCGCAGGGTGCAGGCTGCGCTCTCTCCCTCTCCCACTCCCGCGGTTTGCCTCGCTCCCTCCTCTGCTTTCATGCCTGTGGCCTGCGTCTTCTGGGTTATGCACTCTGTGCTTGAAGTGTTCTTGGTCCTCCGTGGGGGCTGAAATGAACCTGATAAGGGCTGTGAGGGACGCGGGGCTATGCGAGAGAGCTGACGAGCTCAGGCGGGCCACGTGGCACCACATTGGAGGGTCTGGTCACAAATTTATAACTGGGCAGGTCAGGGCTGGTGGTCATCCCAGGCCTGCATGGCTCCCTAGCAAAGGTCAGTCTTTACCTGAGTGAGCTCTGCCCCTTGTTCTTATGCAGCTAAGATACCTCTTAGAAATGTACTTTCCTACCCCTGGAAGGCATACCTGCTGGCACTAGAGCAAGACACCATAGAACCCCTCATTATCTTGTTCCCGGAATACCATCTCTGTGTGCTATAAATATTTATTTATTTATTTATTT
>PVJC01015944.1:0-26374 GCA_004026665.1 Murina feae
TTTTGCTCTCTTTTTATTCAGTTCAAGTTCTGTCCAGTCCTCTGGAATTAATCTCCAGAAAGCATGTGGTTAGGACTGGAAATTATAGCAGGGAAACACTTTAGGAATAGCAAACAACCCTCTGATTTTGCTGTTATCTTTTCAAAGATACCTCTCAGGTAGGAGCATTTATATAGGGCCATCTAGTGGCAAAGAGGCATCAATGCAGTTACTGGTTCCTTGACGACATTAGAATTTTATCTTTGCTCAGTCTACATAGATTAAAGAGAAAATATTCCTGAAGTCAATATAGTATCCATTTATAGTACTTATAACAGCATTTGAAAACACACACACAACTTGAAAGAGCAAAGAATTTGAACCAAATCTTTTTTCCACAATAATAAAACTAAGCCAAGATGGATTTGTTCCCAACAGATTTCTATATTCTTTCAAGCCATAGTAATGTTAAGTAAAAGAACAGTTTTACCGAGATTAGGATTTCCAGAAACACCAAAAGCCAGAATAAACCAATTCCCCTGTATGTTGTAGATCATTGGTTTAACAGCATGACTTTTAAAGCAATATGGCTGTAATAAAATAAAAACTAATTGAAAACTAATGATCTATATCCCAATTGAAATCATTAAAATGAAATAACAGTGAATCTTAATTAAACCATTCGGTATCTTTAAGATATTTTTATGTGTGCCCTTTATAGAAGTCATTTTGCTTCTTTCTTGAAAATGAGAGTGAAAATTAAGCAAAAACTTGCTTTAGTGCAAATATTTTTTCCCCATTAGTTCTCTCCTGTTGAAGCAGGAAAAGCTAACTCCTTTGTATATATTTCTGGAAAGTTGCAGAGCCAAAGACAAGAAAAGGGCGAGCATTTAAATCTGGATCTAAAGCAGTGGCTTACTGATAACAGATACAATATTTTGATTTTAAATTAATTACTGACCTTAATCATTTCAACAGACCAACCAGGAACCTTGCGCAAGGCTAAACTCCAGAGCTGGCATTTAATGGCAACTTGTTTTGCTTTTACTTTGCTTTCAACTCGGAATTATCCTCTACCACCAGGGAACCAGCCCATCCAGCTCTCTCCCTGTGCCAGCTTTTCTAGTCCCCACGCTGGTTCAGTTTTCCTCCTCATGACCATATTTTCACATTTTTGCATAGAAGTGGGCCTTAACAGCTTACTGGCTAATTCGCACTCACATCAGCGAATGAAAACACTAAAGTTGCATTTGGCATTGTTGCCTAGTATTCATCAGAGTTGATATTCTCACTTTTCTGGGTGCCTTATTTCTCACTGCCCCAATATTTAGTGTCTTCCTTCTCAACGGCTTACCGTTTACTGGGCCTAAAATGATTTGGCATTGATTTCTGAGTGTGGAAGAAAAAGGGATTCTATGGAAAGTAATGTCACAGGGTGATCAGATCATAAATTCCTAATTAGGTGGCTCGTGGTGGGTAGTCACACCCCAGGGCTGTAACTTCTTTAATAAAAGGTTTATCTTTGCCTTAAGCAAGCCCTGCCCATTGCTTTTGTGCATCTAGGCTAACACACCTTTGAAATAAGGGCAATGACCCTCCAGAAAACACGTAATCTGGTTAACTATCCAGTAATCCAATCCTGAACAGTCATTTTCTGAAACATCTGAGATCTTGCTTCCCAGAAATTGTCGTCAGTTTGGCTGAAATAACATCCTTTAAAATTGTTATAGGTTTGGATGTTTCTTACCTTGATAAGCATCAGATGGTCTACAGATTAACTTCCGTTCCTGACAACAGCCTTCTTTAGAAGTGATGGGATCCAGAATATACCACTGCAAAGGGTTTTCTGGTTTGGTTTTGTGTGTGTGGTTTTTCTGAACTTTCCTTATCAGCCTAACAGCAGAGCCTCCCAAAAAAATTCATCTGTCATAAATCCCTTCCCTGGGAATTGGGAACCAGGGAAGATTGACTCCTATTACAGGAGACAAGAAGTTGGCACCAGGATAAGAAATTAAACAGACATTGTCACAAAACTATCATATCTACCATCTACTCTCCAGGACCCAGTTATCTCCTAAAAGACTTTGTTTTCCCACATGACCTCCTTCCCCACCCCTCCTCCTATTAACATGGTATATATGCCCCAAATTCTCACAGCTTCTCCTGGACTCACATTTTTCTGTGAATACTCCTGTATGTACATGAATAAAAATCTGTCTTTTCTCTTGCTACTTTTTTTTTTTGCCTGTTTAATTCACATGCCCCCACTTATTCTAACTAGGAGGGTAAAAGAAACATTTTGGCTCCCTAAAAGAAGGAGTAATAAGAAATTATTTTATAAAAAGAACAAGATAACCCAGATGGCATGGCTCGATAGTTGAGCACTGATCTATAAACCAGTAGGTCACAGTTCAATTCCTGGTTAGGGCACATGCCCAGATTGTGGGTTTAATCCCCAGTGTGGGGCATGCAGGAGGCAGCCCATCAATGATTCTCTCTCGTCATTGATGTTTCTATCACTCTCTCTCCTCCCTTCCTCTCTGAAATCAATAAAAATATTTTTAAAAGAAAGAACAAAATCCATTCCTCACCCAGTTGTTATTCTCATAACAAATTCAATTACAGATGCTTTATACCCCAAATAAATCTTACAAAGAATTTTAAGCAACACACAACAAAAACACATACAGTAAAATAGTAGACTATCAGATTATTCCAGGGGAAATTTAAGATGTGTAGGGAGGAAGTAAAGCAAGTATTCAGGTCCTAAGTGTCCATGTAATTCATTTTTCTCTCTAAGGTAGTCAAACGGAAAAGGAAATTGTGGATGATTTTGTGGTTAAAAAGAGAGAAATAAAGATCCTGTGGTTCCTCGGAGAAAGTACTTTTCTTAGCACTCATCGCTAAGGGGTCACTGAGCCCCAAGGCATCATTGCCAATGTAGTATCAAATTTCATAAGGGTGCTCCTTGCAGCATTCCTCCAAGAGTAACAGCTCTCCCCAGACAATGCTTAACAAAGGAGTGAGGAGGGGCAAATTGTCCAATTAGCATCTCTGTTTGCCAAGCATTATTCTCTGTCTGTCCTGCAGGTGTGACTGAGCTTCTTGGTTTGTAGTGATCAAGAGAGCTCAACAGAAGCCAGAATGGGACTTCCTCATGTCCTTAGAACACAGCAGGTCTTATATTTGGTGCATTTTCAAATATATATGTAAATGCCAAGTCCTTAAAGGGGCAGAACACTCCAAAGCACACTTTCTTGCTTGACTAGTTTCTGCACTGATTAAAGTCCAATTTACATGAGAGAGAAACTTAGCTGAAAGTATTCTAGGCTAAGAGAGTGACTAAAGCTCTGGCTCATAAATGAAAAATCATTTATTTTCAGTGCCTCTGTTCCTAAAGTATCTACAGTGTGCTTTGGAGAAAGTTAGATTTATAGAAAGATATATCAAGAACCAAGGGGATCCCAAGAAGTCAAAAATACCAATCAGAAAGGATATATGCACCCCTATGTTCATAGCAGCACAATTTACCATAGCTAAGATTTGGAAACAGCCTAAGTACCCATCAGCGGATGAGTGGATTAAAACAGTGTGGTACATCTACACAATGGAATACTATGCTGCTGTAAAAAAAGTAAAGAATTCTTACCATTTGCAACAGCATGGAGAGAGCATTATGCTAAGCAAAACAAGCCAGTCAGAGAAAGATGAATATCACATGATTTCACTCATTTGGGGAATATAATGAACAACATAAACTGATGAACAAAAATAGATCTGGAAACACAGAAACATCAAACAGACCATCAAACTTCAGAGTGAAGGCAGGTGGGTGGGGGGAGGGGTAAGAGATCAACAAAGGACTTGTATCCATCCATATGAGCATAACCAATGGACACAGACAATAGGAGGGTGGGGATTTGTGCTGGAGGGGGGGTGGGGAGTGGGCAGGGAGAGGGGGAAAGGAGACATATGTAAAACTTTTAACAATAAAAAATTCAAAATAAATAAAATAAAATAAAGAAAGAACTAGGGGAAGTTTATTCCTTTCAATCATTAGCCACCACTAACCTACCATTGTCTTCTAAGGAGTAGCAAATCACATTCTTAACACAGCAGAGCATTTGAACGGGAAGCAGTTCATTTGAAAATCTGTCACTTCCTAGAGAATTACAAGTATAAATTGAAAAAAAATGAATGAATTTGTCCTTAAGATTCAATGAATTACTTTCTAAGAGGATGCAGGAAAGTCAAAAGTATAGAATATGGCACTTTCAACAGATGGTTCTATTTTTTATTACATGCAAAGTAAGTGCCTCAACAATCAAGAAGTGAAAAAAAATTTAACAGGTAATTTTCTCCACATGTTGAAAACAGACTGCAACATTTATTTATCTTTCTCTAATTATTTCCAGAAAAGGATTTCTCCTGGTCTGCCTCTCGTAATGAGATAGGAAAAACTGGGTCATTGTCCCTTGAAAACTGGTTGACCAGTTAATGGTCAACCAGTTAGTGGTTCTAGGAAGAAGGTCATGTAAAGGAAAACCAGTTAAATGAGTTGCTTCCTTTTGAAGGAAGGTAATAAAAAATTGTGGTTCAAAGTGTGGAGCTAGAGTCAAATGCCTGGGTTTAAACATTGCCTTGTGAGAGGACGAAGAGCAGCTGGCCCTCCTCTCTATACCTTAGTTTCTTACCCACGAAGTGGGGTTGGTAACTGAAAGCACATCATCAGACCATTTGGGGGATTAAGTGATATAATTCACAGAAAGTGCTTGAAGCAGGCTCTGCTCTATACTAAGTCTCATACATGCTCATTGCAATGGTTATACTTTTAGCAGAGTGATTCGGGTTACTAAATTAGGCATCTACCCCAAGAGTTGGTCCCCAGAAGTAACTCTTGAAAAACACCAATGGTGAATCTTATGCTGACACAGTCTAAGCTAGATTCAGAAATCCAATCATTTCTGCTCCCAAAGACTATTATTTATTCTAAATAAATTTTCTCCAAATGTTTTTTCCTAAAAAAAAAAAAAATTATTTCAACATTTTGAGTATAGTTTAAATTTACTTTAACAGCTAAAGAACATTCCATCTTATATAAACACATTTTTAAATGTAATTGAAAGAAACAATGAGATTCCATATGGGGGGGGGGGGAGACAATGAAAATGTGTGCACGTTCTGAACTTTACAGATTATAGCTGGAATGTTTGTACAGCTGCACTATTTAATTGGTTAACTATCTTCCCAGAATTGTGAGCAATACAAGGGGAAGATTGCTAGGCTGTTCTTTTTATCCAGTGGATGTTAGGAGAAAACTTGTTGCAGAAGCAGTTGAGTGTATAAAGTCACTTAGTTTGTTGAACTGGGGGAAGGTAAAAAGCTCCAGAATACAAATAATGGAAACTTCTGTACATTCTGTGCATATCAAGAATGTTTCTATTGTATCCAGAAAAGGATCAACAAAGGTAGGAATAAAGAAGTGTGCCTCCTGCTCCCACAATTAAATTTTATTCCCATCGATAGGTAATCTTGAGGCATTTAACCCAGATTAAATGCTCCCCAGAAACCTTAATTATAATATCTAATAAAAGAGTAATATGCAAATTATGCATCACTCCATTACACCCACAAGCCATGCCCACCTGCCATGCCCACCGACCAATCAGAAGCAAATATGCAAATTGATCAACTAAGATGGAGGCAGCCACAGAGCTGGAGTTGCCCTAGGCAATGGAGGAAGCCAGGGCCCTGTGGGCCCTGAGCTCAACTCAAGGCGACAAAGTTTCAATTATAGAAGATAAACAAACCCCAGATACCTGCCAGGCTGGGACCTTGGGTTGCCAGGGGCAACCCAGGCTTCGAGCAGGGGACCAAGGTAACAAAGTTTCAATTATAGAAGTTAAATAAATCCCAGATAGCTGCTTCCAGCCAGGCATCCCAGTAGGGACCCAAACCCTAAAGGTGCTGTGGGCAGCCTGAAACAGCCCTCTGCCCCTCACCCAGGCTGGCCAGGTACACCAGCAGATGGACATCCCCTGAGGGTCCCAGACTGTGAGAGGGCACAGGCCAGGCTGAGGGACCCGCGCCCCCCCCTCCCCAGTGCACAAATTTTTGTGTACCAGGCCTCTAGTTCCAAAATAAAACTTCCCTCCCTTGAACTCAATAATTTCCATGAACTTCATCCAACTTCTAGATATAAGAACCAAATTCCACAGCTCCCCATAAGATTAGATTGGCATGGGTGCCAAGTAATTGTTGCTCCTAGAAATAGTAGAGGATTACTCTATTCTGAATCCCTGTGTCTCTACATCTAGGTGAGGAAGATAGACAGAATTCTAAAACACAAAGACCATTCATAGAAAGAGGGAGAGCAAAATGGATGCTGGGTTTTAAGTCTGAAGATATGAGTTTAGCTCCTAGCTCAGCTACCAACTAGGTCATCTTGGGCAAGGAGTAAACTCTATTCAAGCCTCAATCTCCTCAGCTGTCAAGTAGGTATAATAATATCCTACCTGAGAGTTTCTTGAGAGGATAAAAAGAGATAAAAGATGTCAAAATTCTTCATAAACTCTAACGTGCTCTTGGAGTTTATTACAGGATTGTTTGAGAAGTTTTCATCTCTCTCTCAAAGATATTGTGACTTTCTTGAGAGCAGGTATTGTTTTCTTGTGTCTTTTGTACTCATAATTTCTTGAGAGGTATTTTCATAGAGTGCACAGAAAGAACACTGAACTTTTACAACTTGGGTTTTAGTTTCTTCCATGAGTCATTTAATCTCTCTGATTCTAGCTTCCTTGACTCTGAAGTTTATTTTCTCACATAACAGGAAGTCCAAAGGTAGGGAAAGTTTCAGGGTTAATTGATTCAATGGATCAGAGTTGTCATCAGAGATCACTTTCTCTGGTTTCCTGTCCAAAGCATCAACTTCATCCTAAGGCTGACCTCTAGTAGCAACTGAGACCCCTTATTTCCTCATTTACTCTGCCCATTAGTATAGATATGCATCCTTGCCTTAAGAGAGCCAATAACATATAGCCACCAGAAGAAACATCTTAGTACATCGATTGGCTGTGGCTATGGTTCTCTATTACAACCACACTTTAGAATCACCTGCAAAGTATGTTCCAAAACACCTAGTTCCCACACCTCAGAGACTGATTTCATATGTCTGGGGTGGGAATAGGGTATCTTTGTTTTTTAAAAGCACCCAAGATGATTTGAATATGACTGTAGAGTATTTAGGATGCACTCATGAAGTTGGGGATGGGGAGGTTTACAAGATGAGCAAGAACTGGGCACTGTCATGATGGAGCTACATAGTACATACCTTTTTAAATGTTCAAAGTGGACATTTGCATATTAAACATTCAACAGTAAAGAAAATTAGTCAATGATGTTCATGCTGGCTACTGAATAAAGCAGGATCATGGTGAACAGCACAAAAGGAAGAACTAACAACTGAGGAAAGCACTTTTACTAGCTTTAGACCAATAATCCTGTAGGAATTTCTCAGATTTTGATATAGATGAGCTATACCAACATAAAACAGGAAGTTCAAAGTTAAGGCGTGCATAGCCCAGAGGTCAAAATAATAAAGTTGTCATTCGGGAATCTGAACAGATAAGAGAGTCACATCAGGACCCAGGGGACCATGAGGTGACAGTGAGCTGAGGCAGAAACTATTTCTATTAGGAAATTAACCAGTTCCAGAGACTAGGCAACTCAGAATTCATAGAAAAGAACCCTTACAGAAATGAAATTCATTAGAAATGTTGCAGGAAAGCACAGCAATTGCAGATACCCTTCAAGTCGGACTGGCTATCTGCATTTTACAGAAACACAGAAAACTAACTCTTCTGAAAGTAAACAGAGGGAGGAAGATGAACTGCATGAGGCCTCTGGATAGGCAATGTTCTCATCATTGTGCCTTTAGCAGAAAAATCACCAAGGTGCACGGTTTATGACCTGGCGAACCAAATATTTGGGTTCCAGCCAAACAGGAATTAAAAGTCCAGAACACTAATAACTCAAAATAACACCCATCAAGCAAATATGTGGTAAATGAAGGATGTGGAGAAATGTAGTACAGACATGCCAATATGCGTCAAGAACAAGATATAAGAGAAGCAATGATGTCAACATTTTATCAAAATGGCATTAGTGAGGTCACTAATGATGTCTGAATGTTGGCAACTCAAGGAGACTTGTGTATGTAAGCAGAATCACACAGAACACAGTTCTGGCAAAGTTACAAATAGGAAGCACTTGTGTAAACATTATGTGACAATGTCCCTTTGGGAAAGGCATGAATGTAGTCCAAAAAGAAGTGCGTATTAGCCCATTCTAAAGATGCGGTTACCTAATTCTTGACCCCCTTACAGGCACTCCTTTGAATACCTTTGGAGTCAAATCATCAACAGAGTCTCTCTGGCAGCCACTGATAGAACAACCTTCCAACACACACCACTTAAACACAAATGGGAATGAGAAAGCCCTCCTGGCTAAATTGAACTTTTTATCTCTCAAGAGGATTTGGTCTACTGTCTGAGAATCGCATTCACCACAAGTCCTTGTGTCAAAAATTCTGACCTTTTTCTAATTTAAAGACTTTCATTGATTTTTACAGAAAGAAAGAGGGGGAGAGAGAGAAACATCAATGACAGGGGATATATCAATCAGCCCCACCAGAAATCCAACCCAAAATCCGGGCATGTGCCCTGACTGGGAACCAAACCAGCAACCTCTTGGTGCATGGGTTGATGCTCAAACACAAAGCCACATGAGCTGGGCAACATTTTTCTTATATAATCTATGGCTAGTAAGATTAGATTTGAGAGGTTACATTGGCTTTAAGAGTGTGTGCCTAGATCTATGAACTTTAAGATCTGACATGCTCAAGTTATTAGGAAAAACCAAACACTCAGGTGTCTCCAACCTTCAGACATCCACAATTTCACTCCTCCTCCTAAGATATAAGAAATAGGATGGGGATTATGAGGAACAGTAACATCTGAATAATCATTTTAGACTTAGAAAACATAAGAAGAGAAGTCTATAAAGTATAAACTGTATAATAAGTTTCTTGTTCTCTAACTAATCCCCTTCCCTGGAGGGATGGAGGAAGGGTTCCAGCCACATTTTAGAGGTGCACATCTGGAGAGCTTCCACTGGGCTCAGCTCCCCCTCTAAATGGACGTTCATGTAGTTAGCCCTGGATCCTGAGATATTTGAATAAAGTCAACATGACATATTTCTAAAGTTAGAAGGATATGGATGACTTCTTGAGGGTCTTACAAGCATTGCTTGCTGAGTCCATGGCTGTGTAGCTGATAGCCCCAAAATTGTGAACATCAGCAACCATAGACAGTTCCACATCTCAGGAAAAACCTCCTACCATTGTACGTAACTTCCCCCTGAGGTCTTTTTATTGTTGTTGTTCATTTTCAAACAATAATATTTGATACCTAAGCTTCCTGGAGACATAACAGAATCCTCAACTAAAAATACATGTTGTTGAGCAATGCCGTTATGAAATATGACAGCAATATACCGAAAGACACTTATTTGCTCTTCACCATGGTTCTAATGAGAATAAATATACACTTGATGCTTATCACATTATTGAGTCAAGCACAGGAGTTTTTTATTGTTGTTGTTGTTTATAGAGGTGGTGGAGTTTGAAAGAAAACAAATTTTTTCAATAGCACAATACTTTGTAGCCATTAGTTCATTATTCCTTTTCATCCACTTGCATCCCCAGAGGCTTAGCACAATATTCTTTAAAATCTGTGATCATTGTCAAAGTAATTTAGATTTAACTAACAGACTTGGGGGGAAAGGAGGCTGGTTTTAAAAAAAAAACACATGATCATTAAGGTGCAAATAGCTCTCCCTAAAAACAGAGGTTACCTACAATAGAATTCGAATGGTCCTCCTTATTCTCCATACTCCTTTTTGAAACTGAATCCAAAGATTTTCTTACTTGTTGGCATGCATTTTTCCTTGTAGAGAGCAAAACTGTGACACTCTGAAGAGATGTTATCATTGGCTCACCGAGCATCAACTTTTACTAAACAAATATAGAGGTGGCATTTTAAACTTTTCATTGGTATATGCTGAAGGGGAGAGGAACAATGAACAGTTCTCCCTTTATGAGTCACCCAAACTCTCTCTGTACACACGCTTTTCATATGAGGTTGAAATGAAAACCGCTAAGGCTCTCTAGTCATTTTTTTCCCCAATAAATTACTTAGTAAACTGCTTTGGATGTGGTTTTTAGGCAGTGATGTGCTGGTAAATGTTTCACAATCAGCTCTCATTTGTAGTCTTCTCTCCTCCTTGTAAATCCTCCTACCGTGGCTGATTTCAAGCTACCATCATGATGCCCCCAACACAATGTTAGGAAGAGAAACACACAATCAGCCACAAGCAGGTGTGAACCCACCCAACACACCCAAATGCAGCCACCAGGATGGGTGTAGAAGATGAAGCACATCCCCAAAATTCAGCTGTCATTCCAACACTTGGGGAGGTGGGAGACCACATAATAAATGATTTTTCCCTCTGCTTCGCTGGAAAGTGTTCTGATATTTTGCATTTATCTCAGATCCTAATCTAGGAGAAATACAAGAAAAACTTGACCTAGCCATATGGCTGAGTGGATAGAGCGTTGGCCTGTGGACTGAAGGGTCCCTGTTCAATTCCAGTCAAGAGCACCTAACTCAGTTGCAGGCTTGATCCCCAGCCCTAGCCCTGGTCCGGGCATGTGCAGAAGGCAACCAATTGATGTGTCTTTTTCACATTGACATTTCTGTCTCTGTGTCTCTCCCCATCCCTTCCACTCTCTCTAAAAATCAGTGGAAAAATATCCTCGTGTGAGGATTAACAACAACAACAACCAAAAAGTTTGGTTGATTACCGATCAGTGTACGTGCCCAGGTTGCCGGCTCAACCCCAGATCCCACTGGCTGGCATGCAGGAGGCAGTCAATTGATGTTATGCTCTCACATCGATGTTTCTCTCCTCCCTCTCTAAAAATCAATAAACTATTCTTTTAAAAAGTGGGATGGAGTGGGGGTTCAGTAGTGTACATGATGTCTTAACTGCCCTTATTATCAATGACTAAAATAAAGCATTTACCATAAATTAACCCAGGGAATTCTCAGGAATCCCTGTGGTACATGTGAATTTCATCTTATAGGAAGCAAAGGGTTTCTAAGAAGATAAGAAATCAAGGTGGGCAATAGAACATTAAGCAGTAGTAATCCTTTTCAGCTGCATAGAGCCATTTCTCTGAGGAAAACTATTCTTCCTACCCCACACTCCAATCTTAATATTCTAACACTTGTTCCAATTAAACGCAACCTATTTTTCACCCAGCAGGTACAGGGGACCTGGTTAGTATAAACAACTAGCAGCTGCCACTGTGAATCTGAATTTTCCTTTCACCTCCTCTGGAAATTGTCACCCATCTTAAAAATTTATGGCTAGAACATAAAAAGGGAGAAAATTTTAGCATTTGTGACAGCATCGATGGGCCTGGAGAATATTATGCTGAGTGAAATAAGCCAGTCAGAGAAAGACAGGTACCATATGATTTCACTCATACATGTAATTCAATGAACAAACTAAACTAACAAGGAAAATAGAGGCAGACTCATAGATGGAAGACAGACAGCTCTGGTGTGGTATGGGGGTACTTGGGGAGGAGAGGGGTGGAGGATTGATCAAAAAAGAAAAAAAATGGCCCTAACCAGTTTGGCTCAGTGGATAGAGTGCCGGCCTGTGGACTGAAGGGTTCCACGTTCGATTCTGGTCAGGGGGTTGTACCTTGGTTGTGGGCACATGCCCAGTGGGGGTGTGCGGGAGGCAGCTGATCGATGTTTCTCTCTCATCGATGTTTCTAACTCTCTATCCCTCTCCCTTCCCCTCTGTAAAAAAATCAATAAAATATATATTTTTTTTTAAAAAAAGAAAGAAAATGAAAGAACTCATGGACATGTATGATGATTGCAGGACAGGAGGTAGAAGAGGCTATAGTGGGATAAATGGTGATGGAGGAAAAAGAAAAGAAAAAAGTAAATTTATGGCTAGAATAAAATGTAACCTTACGAAATGGGCTGTATTATTGAGAAGCAAAAATGTGTCATATCCTTCTTGCTGAAAACCCTTTGGCCAAAGGAATAAAAGAATGTTCTGTCTTTGTATTCGGATTTCCCTGGGACAAAGTGACCAGTTTTGGTTTCAGACCCATTGGAGTGGATTAAGCTCAATGGAGGTTGCTGCCCCACTGATCCTTGAAGAGAGCTGGATGTCCAGGGCCTGGCATCTGGGGATGATGTCTTCAAGCGACAGCAGGAGGCCGGGAGTAGTAGACACCTGTCACGCAGGTCCCTGGCAACACCTAAGACACAGCAGAGCTTCTGTGTGACTGTCGAGATGCTGTCACTACACAGTTGCAGATGCCCAGGCCCAGCCCCAGGGAGTGAGGGAGTGATAACGACAAAACTTCTTCAAATGGGCCCCACAAGCTTACACAGCAAACACCTCTGCGACTACCAACCAGGCCAGAGCACAGAGCCCCCCTGGTCCAATGTTTCTGGTTCATCTCGACCCCTTGGCTTTCTTGCTGTTCTGAGTGGAAGATGGAGATGGGAAGGGGGTTGGTTCTCCAGAAAAAAACTTGAATTTGGATGTTCCGCTCACCAGGTGGACACCGCGATCCAGACTTAATTTGATCCAGAACAATAAAAAGTGAGATGTTTTTAACTCTGGGTCATAGTGAAAGTGTTGGAGATCCCTTCCTGCGGCAGGAAGGGTGTTCACAGTCCTCCTGGGCCTAAGGCTAACTGGAGCCCCTGGTCCTCTGTGAATCCCATACTGCTAGAACATTCCTCAGCTCCACGCATATCTCCACTGCAAACGTGCTGACTACTCATGACACTGAGCTCAGTCGGCGGGCTCAGGGCTTTGACATTTTCTACCTGCAACTTGTGAATAACCTTAGGGTTTGGGGATGCCCCTCTTTGGTTCAATTAAATTTGATTCCGAATATTGCAGCCTCTTTAAATCAGTCATTGCGCTGGAAAAAGGTTGTTTCTGACATACCTTTTTACTTCAGTTGGACACTTAGATATGGCTGAGGTGCATTTCTAGAGTCTTGTGCAGAAATTTTATGAAGCAAAGCAAAAGCCAACAAAAGTCAGCGAAAGTATCGATCTCCACCAACAGGTCCACTGGTCAGCATCCCTTGTCAGAGAATAGCAGAGCAATGTGCAAGCAGGCAGCATTAGGTGATCGCACCAACTTTGCTCTGAAGAGAATAAGGCCCTGACTTTCTGATTTTCACTGAAAGCAGGTGTTTCTACCTTCAGACTGAAGAAGTTGCTTAACCTCTGTGGATCATGGTTTCCTTACCAGAAAGTTTGTATATTCAACTAGATCCTCCCTAAAGTTCCTTGCAGCAGCACCAAAATTCTACGACTCCAAGATACTATGAAATCCCAAAAACAAAAGAAAAGAGGGATATTGTTCTCATTCTATTGTCTACCCAGCTGGATTTATCAGATTAAGATTCTGAGTTATAAATATAGGAAAAGAACCGATACAATACAGAGCTCACATTTGTGGGAAGTGCTTTTTTCATCCATATGGATCTTAACTATTTCACGTGCTAACAAATAATGGAACAGACTATCTATAGAAACGGCTTTGTCCGTTCATCCACTTTTCTTTAGAATGTTAAAAATAACTTTATTATTTTGTTATAAAACTGTGTTCGAATAAAAATTGGGAAATGCAACCCTCAACAGTTTCTGAGATCTAGTGAAGTCACCACCAGATCTGTATTTAATATAAGCACAAAGGTAAGCGCGCCATCTGCTGGACTAAGTTCTCTAATAGCGTTTTTCTAACTATTGACTAAAATCGTTACTCCACAAATAGCTTCTAAAACTTGAGTCAATACCCTGCCTCATGAAAACTCTGAGTTCTTCAGTAACTTGAAATACAGAGCCTTAATATAAACATCATTTGTCCAAAATACACAAAACGTGAATATACCAAAGTATTAGTCTCTGAATTCACCAAGTGCCTTATTTTAATTATACCATACAATATGCGTGGTACCAAAAAGCAATAAACCTAGCAGGTCCAAGAGCGAGCATATAGTATCTTCTTTAAAATCTCTGAGAAAGCTAGCACATTTGGAAGGTTTATACGGTAGGAGAAGTGTCAATCGTTAAAAGTTTCCTCGGTTTGACAGCAACAACAAACGGGTAGCTCTATTAACAGAGTTCAATTAAGGAAGAAGGAGACACAGTTCAGTTGAAGTCATATATCAGATATAATCATCACTTCACGCCTCCACACTGACGTCAGTGGGCAGATGAAGTCCAGACGGAGGCACTTACTGACTCTCTCCTTTATGAGGTGTTATGATATTAATATCTGAGCCACCAAGTACACTCTTATTCTTAGACAGCCCCCAAAAAGCCCCTGCAGAAAAGGTTCTCTTTTAAGAGAGCTTCATAAAGCAATGGAGCTGCTGCTCAAAGAATGTTTCACATAAAAACAAAAAAACTCCAATTAATTCCTTAGTTCAGGACGTCTAAGATGATCCCAGGATAATGTGCCCCATTGTCTGAATGTTGGATAACTGTTTAGCACAATCCTGAAATCATCTAAGGAGGTGTAGGTGGCAACTGGAATACTTTTGATTCAAAAAGTACATGAAATTTCCTATGCAGAACACATGTAACTGAAAGGAAACAACCATTCTAAACAGATGAGATTTGATATTACCAAGACGCCAAGAGATAAACTAGCACAGTTCTTAAGGGTCCTTGGCATTCCTATTAATTCTCCACCTTATCTATATGCAAAAGCAGTCTCAGAACTCACTGATTCTTGGCATTAAAGGTCTTGTGTTTTCTCAGGATGCACTTGGAGGTTGTTTGGAAAAGCCAATTATTAAAATATGCATTCAAATAACCAGTATACTTTAAATGAATTTAGGCAAAGAGGTAGACAAAATCTATATGGGGGAAAAAACAGTATACTTACTGGGTCTTTTTTGTTGTTGTTGAAAGATATTACCTGTGTTATTTCCCTGTATATGAATGTGAATGAGTGTGAGTAAGCCACATTGCAGGTTACTCACAGTCTATATTTTAAATCAGAACCATTTTATGATCAAACTGTCATTTTGGTTCGTACTGGGGACCTCTCTTCACACTGTTTTCATCGCCGGTACCAGGATGTAAGAATGCAGCTGTTGGGAGCTCACACACTGCTTCAGGTGCTCTGAGAATGTCTTTAGGTCCATTTGCATACCTCCACCAATATTGCCAAGGTATAATGACAGAGCTTGGAAACCCACATCCACAGGAATGCAGGAAACCAATCGTGCATTTACACCAAGCTAATGACAATAGACAACAGGGAGGAAATTCGCGCATGTAAAACTTACTCAACATTGAAAACCACCACAGATCAACTACAGCGGTCAAATTCAGACCAAGAGGAATTTATATTTGTGTCACACTCCACCAGAAAATACTTTCCCATATATTATTTGTTTTTCAAGACACCCTCTGAGATAGCCAGACCATTTCACAAATCCCTTGAGATCATCCACTCCATTTTTCTTAGTTGGAAAATAGCTGCAGGGTTTCTTCACTTGTGTAATGTTTACTGTAAGACTAAAAACCCAGTGGACCTTGTCAAGAAATACTAGTAAACACTAAGCCATAAACTACAGGTTGACGTAGCCCAATGAAACACAATATGGTGTCTGCTAGAACAACATGCTCTGTGATGGAATTCATCTATCAGCCAAATAGCTGGCCCTGCCACATGTCCCAAGAAATGACAAGGGACAGGTGCCCACATAGGCATTTCTCTTCCAGGTCAAGGGATGCCAGTAGAGAGTGCAAATGATAGAGTCACAGAATCAAATTTGCTTTCTGAACATATCAAACTGACATCAGTAGCAAAATATATTTGAGATTATATAGATGAAAAGACAAAGGACGTGGAAAGTTAAGCTTTATCAAGTTCCCACAGTTAGTAGCAGTCAAGACTACAACTCAATTCTAACCTGAGTCCAGAAAGTAGGATTGCAGATTGAAACAACATAAAAGAATACAAGATAATGCATCAATGTGGTAAAAATAAAAATATATGTAGCCAAAAAACTAGTTGAAGAATGTTAAATTTAAACAGTTTGGGGACTAAGAATAAACTAGGACTTATGCTTGGGAAGGTCAGTGGCTACAGTGTTTTTGGGAACTTCCGTTGAACGGGGATTAGCAATTCACCTGACTTTTAACTTTCTGGAAGTTACGGCAAAAATGGAGTAGTAAGTTCTGTTTTCTATCAATGGAAAACACATTAAATTATTTATAGTTTTTTTCCTGGAACTGCTCTCAGAAAGGAATCGAGCATGATTCTAATTTCTACATAAAAGACTCATGAAACATTCTGAGCAGTAACTTCGACTGTGGCCTTAAAAGTCAGTACCTTTTCTTTGATATCTCTTAGCATCGATCCTGTGACAAATCATATTCCACTACATGAGTTAAATATAAATACAATTCTGTTTGAGGATTGTGTATCTCTGACAAGAAATAGGTTTTTATGTATTTAGGTAACAAGTATTTTTAATAAAACTACAATAATCTATCCTATAATACTCTATTCTAGAGGAATCTTCTCATCGGTTGTCACAAAGACTTAGAAGCAGAATGTTTCCTTTTAGTCAAAAGGATGTCTTTATAGTACGTCTCAATATGCTGTATTAAAATAAATACCTCCATCACTTCCTAAAGGAGTGATCACAGGTTGTCGAGTGTTTTTGTGGGCTGCACATTGGAATGTGTAATGTACTCTGCATCCCATCAAAGTCTTTTACTTCCACAAATTTAAAAATTTAAAAATGTCCTGTGTAAAGTGTTCAACTGCATTCTTAGAAATGGCACAAATAAAATTGTCTAGAAGAGATTGAGGTGATTGCATCAACTATACCTTAGCATTATATAAATAACTATTTCACCAGACAATCCAAAAGCAAAACAAAACTAAGGAATGAGTCTTTCTCTTGACCAGTCTAGAGATGCCAACCTCTTCAGCACCTAAATCCTATCCTATAGTACATTTCTCTTCACTTAGCCTGGTTCCTATCCATAGATATTTGATGGCCTAAGTATATTATCTCACCAACTGTATGATACCAAAAGGTATGTTTGGGAAGAACATTGCTCATGATTCTGTCTCCAAAAAGTTATGAGCATACCCCAGACATCCCTCTTTGCCCTTTGATACCATTACTTTTTTCAGCAAATATTTTATCATGTGCTGGTAGAAGACCCTAAATAAAACAGACTAGAAACAGATAAGTGAGGAACTATATGCAATAAAGTATTATAATTGCTATGGTAGCATTAT
The DNA here is from genome assembly GCA_004026665.1 of Murina feae. NCBI lineage: Eukaryota > Metazoa > Chordata > Mammalia > Chiroptera > Vespertilionidae > Murina > Murina feae. The sequence continues at coordinate 17,428 of PVJC01015944.1, forward strand.
GTATGTGGTTCAATAAAGAGCAAAGGAGAAAACTGTCAAATTTATTTAAATACTAGAGGCCTGATGCACGAAATTAATGCAAGGGGCTTGGCCCTCGCAGCCCTGGCTTCATCTGGAAGGCTGTCCAATCTACTTAGCATATTACATTTTTATTATTATAGAAGGGCAAGTTGATTACTGTAAAATGTGTTCATACTCATCATTTAATGACCTTCATGTGGTCTTTCATTCTAACATATTGGGATTTAAAGATCAAGTTAATAGTCCAACCATTATTCTAATATTGGATTATATTCCACTCTCTGTACTCTTTTTTTTTTAATCTCTGTACTCCTTTTTTACTTTTTAATCCTCACCCAAGGATATTTTTTCCATTGATTTCTAGAGAGAGTGGGAGGTTTAGAGGGTGGAGGAGGGATAGAGAAAGAAACATTGATGTGAGAGAGACACATTGATTGCTTGGCTACCCTACACACACATACTGGGGTTGGGGAACCTGCAACCAAGGTATATGCCCTTGATCCTTGACCAGAAAGTAAATCTCCACCCTAAAGTCTTCAGACTGTTGCTCTAACTGCTGAACAAAACTGGCCAGGGCTCAGCACTCACATATAAATATTACAGTATTTTAGTAGTATATTTAACCAATACAAAACAGCATTAATTAAATGACTGGTGTGCAAAGCTGATAATACCGCTCCCCCTATGTCTTCTACCTACTATTTTGGGGGGTCTGCTCAATATCTGTCATGTCTGTGGCAACCCAGAATCTTTTGAACATTCATCTTTTGCCTGAACATTTTTGTACATTCTGAGTCCAGTCTCTTCAACACAGAAGCCAGAATTCCAATCTTGCTTGCAGCTGGGTAAAAGCAAGCGATGCATGATGCACCCATACAGGACTTCAGTCTGAGATACTGGTGACATGAGAAAGCAGAGGGAGACATAATCCTCCTTTTGGGCAATGTGGCAGTAAAGGGTTTCTGGTTTTTCAGGGTCAGACAGCCCAGAACTTCTGGGGTCCAGTTGAGCACCACCAGTGAAGTTGCAATGTCCAGGACAAAATGCAATAATGTCTGCACTAAGTGGTGGCAGCACTGGTTTCTGGTTGTTCAGTGCCTGAGCCAGCCACCCTAAGTCTACTGCAGAGTGTACTGCAGGGCCAGATATATTTTAATAAGTCTCTTTCCTGCATAATTAAGCTATGGTGGATTTTATTGTTTGGAACACTGACATTCTTCCAATGGCTGCTGACAATGGAGGGAGCCTTCCCGTTATGGATATCTGATTCCAAGCTGCCTACGGACCACAGAGCAACACCCTTGGAATGCTTCTCTCCCTGCCCCTCAGGAATACAGATAACGTGTGAGTAGTTGTTTGCTCTGTGAGCAGCAAGTTGTCCCACTTCTCCAGCGATGAAACACCTAGCTCAACAACCTCTAAGTCAGCTTCTGGAAGTGGACTATATTTCTTTGTTCCTGGATATCTACACCTTTCACTCATTTCCTCCAAATCTTAGCACACAGCACTAGGAATTTCCTTCACCTGAAGAAGTATGTTTCTCCCTATTTATTTCCTACCTCTGAGCCAGTTCTCTGCATTATAAAACATCTTTCCAGTGCTACTCCTTTGATAGCTATGTTCTGAAATATTTTCAGAAAGTTTTGAAAGTCTTAGTGAAGTATTTAAACATTCTCTTTTACCTCCTAATAGAGCTGGTAATTTCACTCCAAAAAAAAATCTTATGGTAAATTATACTACATTTCCCTAATAGACTTACCCTGTTTAAGTGTTTGTTCAGTGAGTCTATCTTTATTACAGATTCTACCGTCCTATCTGACATCTGATTAGTTCTTTCTCGAACACTACCTCCAGTGACTTGTACACTATATTTTTAAAAACTTAATAGCAGTTTAGTGTTTTCATCTATACACAAAGACGTCACCACTGGTTGTAGTTTTTACCAAGTATGGGTATGTATATGCACAAACATACATATATTCTAACTTGTATTCTTTATCATAATTCATCACAACAGTTGAAATTTGTTTTCATACAATATATGAAAGGCAACATTACTAAAGCAAAGTGTGATATAAACCAAAAGGAAAGAAGTCATAAAATTAAGAAAAGAAATTATTCTCAAGCCATTGAATAGCCTTTATTCACATATGAAATACTGTATAAGCTCAAGTCTATGGCATCTCATACCACATCAAGAGTATGTGTGGGATTGTAAGAACCCACTCTGGTTTTTTATGTTACATTCATTTAATACAATCATTAGTTAATGGGTATTTGGTCAAAAGCTCCTGTGGATTGACAAATCTAATGACTTCTGCTTTCCTGTTTCATTTGCTATAAGTTCCAGTTGATAGAGTGCAATCTAGAAAAAAGTGCCCGTGACATAGGAATTAATCAGAATACTAACAGAAGGGAACCCTCCTCCACTGGCCACAGACACTCTATTTCTTCAATGAGAGCTAACATTTGGGTCCTGGAATTGAGGTAGTGATTAAAAAACTAAAAGGCATTAATCAAAGCACACATGGGAGATCTTGGCACCAATTCTTTATGTTATAAATGTGGATACAGGGAAGTATGATTTCTGCGGTACAATGGAGAAAAAATGAAAATTTAGAATCATTCCTAGAAAAAGAATGAATACTGATATTTGCCCTCAAAACTATGAGGAGGGGGAAACATAATTGACTGCTTATGACATGCTGAGCATTTCTCTAAGGAGTTTGCAAGTGTTATCACATTTACTCTACAACACTAAGCTGTACCTTTATAATCCTATTTTACAAATGAGGTATACAAATAAGTAACTTCTCTACGGCCACACAGTTAGTGTCATTGAGGCCTAGGCTTCATGATTCACTATATTACTTACTGTATTGCATCTCTATTTTCCATCCTGGGTCCTCGAAATCACTTGACACTCTATATTGTAGATTTCTAAGTGTGTGATTGAAGCTGTGGAGAAGAAGAGGAAAAAAGGGGAAAACTTAAAATATCTAGTATAAAGAAATGTTCCTCCTCTGGAATTTGAGAGATGTTAATATCCTAAGTAAAGCAACCGTGAACCAATATTACTCAAATATAATATCCTGGCAAAGTATTCTTCTAGCTGTTCGAGCTAATTGTTTTCTTTTTTCCTTGTGGGGGAGGGGAGAGACTGAGTTTTTTGAGCTTTTACATTTTTAGCTGTGTTTTCCTTTTGCATCATCAACATGGATTGAACAAGTACTCATTGTTATAATAATAAACTACATCTCAATAATTAGCCACTTACATTAATGTAAAATATATTTCACCTGCAGTTTATGTAAACTGTGTTTGCAATACTCATTGAGCTGCCCTGCCCCACGGTCAATAACGTGCACTGACCCTCATGTTTCACAGATATATATACTTTCTGCAGACTGTTTCCTGATCACGAGAGTCCACACAGTGATTGCCACTGTGAAGAAAGCACTCCCGGTAATACAGACTTTCTACAGTAAACAAAACAGATCCCTTCCAGGAATGTGGTTCCATGTCATCATTAAGTCAAGAAATGGGCACTGAGTATTACTTTGAAGTACAGATACCAGAGTTACTATAGGACTTGACACCAATCCTATCCTCAAAGAGCCCACTCTAGTTTATAGACTAGTCAAGATAGTCAAACATTATGATATACTGATAAATCTTATAAGCAAAAAGGCAAAAGACGTTATGAGAGCCCCGCAAAGACATTTAGATGGAGGTCAGAGAGTGTATGAATCTCCACACCCTTGGTTGTATGGAAAAATGCTTCGAGATTAAAGGGCACATGAACCAAATGTTAAAGAGTGAGAGATTTTAGCTAGAGTGAAGAGAATTCCAAGCCCAGAGAACATAATCAGCAATTGTCCTTAGAAAACTATATCAAAACAACAAGCTAGGCAGGGCCTTGGATGGTTCCCAGATCTGTCTCTTGCTTCAACAGTGTTTGGGTGGAACAGACCCAGAGACACCCCTTCTTCCAGCCTCTGACCACCCTCCCGCTTCATTTCCTGTCACCACTTTCAGAACCACCTCATCCATCCTCAGTCTCAGAGTCCAGCCAACACCGTTTTTTTTTTGTTTTGAGTTTTTTTGTTTGTTTGTTTTGTGTGGGTTTTTTTTTTTTTTTTTTAGCTTGACTAAGAAGTTATTGCCAAACAACCATGATCTCCCAAATTCATCAGAATTATTCCACCGAGGTGGAGGTTGCTGTCTAGCACCTGGTCAGCCTGCATCTGTGAACCTCCTACACCTACCTGTCTCTGGGTGGCTTCTATTTAGACCTTGATGATGTGGCTCTGGAGGGTGTGGGCCACTTTTGGGAGTTGGCTGAGGAGAAGAGTAAGGGGATGCCGTGTCTCTTAAAGGTGCAAAACCAGCATATGGCTATGTTCTCTTCCAGGACATGCTGAAGCCTTCTTGAGATAAATGTGGTAAAACTCAGGGCCATGGAAGGAACCTGAACCAGGCCTTTTTGGAGCTGCATGCCCTGGGTCCACCCACACAGGCTCTCATCTCTGTGACTTCCTGGAGAACCACTTCCTGGGTGAGGAGGTGAAACTAAGATGAGCAGCCCCCTAACTCACCTCTGTAGGCTGGCCAGCCTCCAGGATGGGCTGAGCAAATATCTCTTTGAAAGGCTCACCCTCAAGCATGACTATGAGCCTTTGAGGGGCCCCTCTGCATTCTCCTAGTGCCTGGCTTTTGCCTGAGTCTCTCCCCGAAACCACTAGGCATCCTTTTGACCACCCTGGAGCCTCTTCCATGCATTGGACCAAATAGAAATAATAAAGTGTTTTGCGGGCGGGGAGGGGGGGGAGGGCGGCAGCAAGCTAAAAGTAGTTGGTGTCATGGAACAACAGTGTGCATGTGGAGATGTTGTGAGTGGTGGAGCTGCAAAGACCTGCCAAAGCCTGAATTCCAAAAAACCACTTACTCTAATAAGTGGATGCTGTGAATTAGTCACCGTTATTCTCTGATGATCGTATGTACCCTCAGTTAATGATACATAAGTACATACCAAAAAGCCCAACGGAGAAAGGTAAGACAAAGAGACAAGGATGAAGCTTATGTTTCTAGCTTAGGAACTGGGAATGCTGGTGACACTGTTGACTAAACTAGGTAACACTAAAGAAATAATCATTTTAACAAAGGAAAATAATGCAGTCGATTTTGAGACGCAGTAAGTTTGAGCTACTCAGCTCGGGGCTCAGGGAAGGTATCACAAAGCTATAGGAGTATTCTTTCATGCTAAGCCTAAATGTGGCTTCGGAAACCTCTATATTCTTCTCCCTGCATCCACTACCAATCAACCAGAGTTGGCACTTGAATTAAAAACTCATTTGTCTTCCTGATGTAGAGCAAGAGAAGACAAGCAAGACTTGACTCTGAAGAACAGGTTCTTAAACATCTTACAAGCCACCAGCTTCACCTGTGTGTGCTGGTGGGCGCATAGATAGGACTCTGCTATCAGAGTACAGTGAATTCATTTTAAACCAAACCACACAGCACATCCACATCCTAGTCTTAGCTAACCTCCTCTTTTGGGATCAAGGTATCTCGCCTGCCAAGTAAGTATTAACCTTCTTTCTCACTGTGATTTCTTCAGAAGCCTCATAACTGCTTTACCACCTGAACCCTTGCCCTTTTAATCCAACCTCCACACTGCAGCCAGAGCAGTATTTCCAAAGCAGAGATATGATGGTATCACTCCACCATGGCTCCTGTTTTTAAAACCCCTTTGAAGCATCTCATGGTACTTAAAATAGAGGCCAAGATTTTCCATAGTCTACAAACATAATAGCGTTTAACCCTCTGATTCTTTAGCCCATTGTATACTGTGTACCCCTCCGCAAACCCCCCACCCAGTCCCATTTTCTGTGGTGTTCCCTTTACCACAGGCTTTTGAAGAAGCCATCCTTGAGGACGCTTGCCATTTGTCTTTACCTAGTTAACAACTACTCATTTTCTAGTTCTCAGCTTTGATGCTACTTCTATGGGAAGCCTTCCATTAATGCCCAGATGTCATCACAGCCCCACGTTATTTTTTCAATATGTTCTATTGATTTTAGAGAGAGAGAGAGTGAGAGGGAGAGAAACATCAATCTGAGAGAGCCCTGACCAGAGATCAAGCCCACAACCCGGGCATGTGCCCTGACCAAGAATCAAACTAGTGACATTTCAGTGCCTGGGACAATACTCAGCCAACTGAGCCACACTGGCCAGGGCATCCCCATGTTATTGCATGGCACTTACCAATGGAATGTGTCCATGTACCTTGCTGTTTCAATACCTGTCTCTCCCACCTGAGACTAAGCTCCATGTGTTCAGAAAAAAATAAAGTTTCTTTTTTATTTCCCCAATACCTAGCATCGTGCCTGGCACATAGTGGGCACTCCATAAACACTTCTTTAATTTGGTTGACTTTGGTGATCTGAATTTTGATAATATATTTTCACTCCCAGAAAATATGCGTAATAAAATGTTTACTAAGAGCTTACTTTCATTTTTAAATGAATTAATTATAATTACACATAGAAGAAATAACACTTGGCAAGTAGTATGACGTATATTTTAATAGCCATTTCAATTTCATCAGAATTATTCCATCATTTCCCAGGAAACTTGAAAAGTACTATTGAATAAATAGTCACATCACTTTCAGAAATTACATGCAGCTGGAAATCCTACTGGCTTCAAAAATAAGAAAATGAGAACTCTTCTTTCCTCTCTTATTGGATTTGAAGGCTGATTTTGAAAGATATTGTCCTCAGCATTGTCTCAAGTGTCATTAAAATCACATTCTCAATTAGTTTAGCTAGCTGTGTGGAACACCTCTTATCTCCCACTTCTAAGTACCCCTTCTCTTTAACATGTTTTAAATTAAGACCACAAAGCTACTTTGGCAGCCAAAGCAACAACATCTGTAAAACACCATTTGCTCCATTTCTTCCCTTACTTCCTCTAAGTGAAAGTAAGTGCCTTCATAGTTACACATGACTGGGACCATCCTCTGAGATAATGAGTAACATACAATACTGGCCTTCTAACAGTATTAGGTTGCTGTCCCAACCTAACAGAACTATAATGGTGTCCCATAAAATGAAAGGACTACAGAAATCCAAATCCAAAGAAAATCAAAGCTTTCCCTTGGGTGCTGTGTTTTCACTTACAAATGACAACTCTTAGACATGGCTTGTGCCATAGGCAAAGCTGGGAAACACACACACTTCCTCTGTATCACCCAAAACTCCTTAGCACTTTGTCTTGGCATTTTCATTCATTTTTAGCCCCATATCCCAGTCCCTATGATTTGCCCTAGTTACTTAGAATGCACTAGCTTTCCTTAAAGACAAAATAACCTCAGTCAGCACAGCCTATCTGGACTTCTACTTTCTTGGAATATACTTCAGACCTCAGCCCCTCAGCCAAAACAAGTTACTGTTGTTATCTGACAAATTTATACTGAGATATTAACAAGTTACTAGATTATTTGTTTTTCATAACATATTCACTTGAAGCGTATTGGGGGGAGACAGAAATGAGAGTGCCTTCCTCTAAGTGACCACTGGTGGTACATGGGGGAGAGAAAAGCCGCTGAAGAAATCAGTTTAGGAGTTGGCTATATATCTCTTCTACCTCCCACATATGTATTCATCTCTTCAAATGCTTACTAAGGGGAAAACAAGGAATGGCAAATAAGAATGAATCTTAGTTGTCAAAATTCATTTGGTTCACTAATGTAATGGATATGGTCCCTATTTCCAAAAGGCTTATAATCTGGGGTGCTCAGCTACATGTCAGTCTTAAAATCAAAGGCTCTATAACTCATTCAGAAATTAACTGTGTAAATACAAATACATTTTTTCAAAAAACATTAATTTAAGAAATAAATAAACATATATCTTCTCATAGTTTAAAAAAAAAAGGGTGCTGAAACTTATATCCACTAGAATATAAGCTCCATGAGGGCAAGGATCTCCGGTTGACAACTATAAACTCAGTGTCTTACACTGAGTTCAATAATTATTTGGTGAATGAATAAATACTAGTGGTATATTCTTGCAATAACAAAATCTATCTTAGTTCATTTTTTCCTTCGACAAAATAGGATGATAATATTCATTTCTAAGGTTTTTTAAAAATGTATCTTTATTGAAAGTACGACAGCCCTAGCTGGTTTGGCTCAACGCATAGAGCATCAGCCTGCAGATGAAAGGGTCCTGATGAAATTCTGGTCAAGGACATATACTTTGCAGGTTCCTCCCTGGCCCTGGTCAGGGTACATGCAGGAGGCAAACAATCAATGTGTTTCTCTCACATCAATGTTTCTCTCTGTCTTTCCCTCTCTTCCACTCTCTCTAAAAATCAATGAAAAAAATATCCTCTGGTGAGGATTTTTTTTAAAGTATTACAGATGTCCCCTTTTTTTCCCATTGACCCCTTCTACCTCACATACATCCCTCCCAGGCCTTCACCACACTATTGTCTAAGCATGGGCTATGCATATATGTATATAAATTCCCCAGTTAATCTCTCCCCAACCATTCTCATCTAACCCTCACCTTCTTTCTGAGATTCTCAGTCTGTTCCATGCTTCTATGTCCCTGGATCTATTTGTTCATCACTTTATTTTGTTCATTAGTTTCCACATATGAGTGAGATCATGTGATACTTATCTTTCTCTGACTGGCTTATTTCACTTAGCAAAATACTCTCTAGGTTCCTCCATGCTGTCTCAAATGATAAAAGATTCTTTTTTATAGCTGTATTAGAGGCCTGGTGCATGAAATTCATGCACGGAGTGGGAGTGGGGGCTGGGGGTGGTGTCCCTCAGCCCAACCTGCACTGTTTCCAATCTGGGACCCCTTGAGGGATGTCCAACTGTCCGTTTAGGCTCGATCCCATCAGGTCC
>PVJC01015945.1:0-34359 GCA_004026665.1 Murina feae
GGGGGGGGGGTTCCTCAGCCTGGCCTGTGCCCTCTCGTAGTCTGGGAACCCTTAGGGGATGTCCACCTGCTGGCATACCTAGCCAGCCTGGGTGAGAGGCAGAGGGCTGTTTTCAGGCTACCCACAGTCCCTTCAGGGTTTGGGTCATGCAAAGGAAGGGTCTGAATCCAAGAATACTGTACCCAGCAAGGCTATCAATCAAAATTAAGGGTGAAATCAGGAGCTTCACAGACAAAAAAAAAGGACTAAGGGAGTTTGTTACCACCACACCTGCAATGCAAGAAATGTTAAAGGAAAAGCTGTGAAAAGAAAAAAAATAGGAAATGAAGAAGGAACACAGGGGTAAATAATAAAAATGGCAACAAACAAGTACCTATCAATAATAACTTTAAATGTAAATGGATTAAATGCCCCAATCAAAAGACATAGGGTAGCTGAGTGGATATGAAAACATGACCCATATATCTGTTGTCTACAAGAAACACACCTCAGAAAAAGACGCACATAGACTGATTGTGAAGGGATGGAAAAAGGTTTTTCAGGTGAATGGAAATGAAAAAAAAGCTGTGGTGCCAATACTTATATCTGACAAATTAGTTCTCAAAGTGAAGGACATAAACAGAGATAAGGAAGGCCACTTCACAATACTAAAGGGAGCAATCCAACAAGAAGAAATAACTCTGATAAACATATATGCACCCAATATAAGAGCACCCAAATACATAAAAAACCTTCTGGAGGATATCGGGGGAGAGATTAACAGCAGTATAATTATAGTCGGGGATTTTAATACCCCATTATCATCACTGGACAAATCCTCTAAACAAAAAAATCAGCAAAGAAACATCAATCCTAAATGACTCACTACATCAGATGGAATTCATTGACATCTTCAAAACACTTCATCCCAAAGCCACAGAATATACATTCTTCTCAAGCACACATGAGTCATTCTCAAAGACAGACCATATATTGGGTCACAGGCAAAGTCTCTTCAAATTCAAGAAGATAGAAATCATATCAACCATCTTCTCAGATCACAATGGCATAAAACTAGAAATCAACTACAATAAAAACAATTAAAAATATCAAACACATGGAGACTAAATAGCATGCTATTAAACAATGACTGGATTTCCAGAGAGATCAAAGAAGAAATAAAAAACAACATGGCCACAAATGACAATGAAAACACAACAATCCAAAATCTATGGGACACAGCGAAAGCAGTCTTAAGAGGGAAGTTCATAGTGCTACAAGCCTATTGTAAAAAACAAGAAACAATGATAATAAATCACCTAACCCTACAACTCAAAGATTTAGAAAGAGTGAAAGAAGAATAGCCCAGTGTAAGCATAAGGAAGGAGATAATAATGATCAGAGCAGAAATAAATGACATAGAGACTAAAATAAATAAATAAATAAATAAATAAATAAATAAATAAACAAATAAGCAAACAAACACCAAAAAAACAATACAAAATATCAACAAAACCAAGAGGTGGTTCTTTGAAAGGATAAACAAGATTGATGAACTGCTAGCCAAGCTCTCCAAGAAGGAAAGAGAAAGGAACCAAATAAACAATATCTGAAATGAAAGAGGAGAAATAACAACAGACCTCACAGAAATACAAAGGATTGTTAAAAAATACTATGAACAACTCTATTCCAACAAACTGGACAACCTGGAGGAAATGAACATATTCCTGGAAAAATACAACCTTCCAAAACTCAATCAAGAAGAATCTAAAAATCTTAATAGGCCAATAACTATGGAAGAAACTGAAGCAGTAATCAAAAAGCTTCCAGAGAACAAAAGCCCTGGACCAGATGGCTTCACAGGGGAGTTTTACCAAACATTCAAGGAAGAACTAAACCTGTCCTTCTGACACTATTCCAAAAATTCAAGAGGAAGAAACACTTTCAAGCTCATTCTATAAAACCAGCATTACCCTAATACCAAAACCAGTTAAATACAACACAATGAAAGAGAATTACAGGCCAATATCCTTCATGAACATAGATGCCAAAATTCTCAACAAAATTCTAGCAAATCGGATCCAGTAGTACATCAGAAAGGCCATACACCATGACCAAGTAGGATTTATCCCAGGGATGCGAGGATGGTACAATATCCTCAAATCAATAAAAGTGATACATCACATAAACAAATTGAGAGACAAAAACCACTTAATCATATCAATTGATTCAGAAAAAGCATTTGACAAAATTCAGCACCCATTTTTGAGAAAAACTCTCAGCAAGGTGGGAATAGAAGGATGATACCTCAACATAATAAAAGCCATATACGACAAACCCACAGCCAACATCATACTCAATAGGCAAAAACTAAAACCATTTCCCCTTAGAACAGGAACAAGACAGGGATGCCCACTCTGACCACTCCTGTTCAACATAGTACTGGAAGTATTAGCCATTGCAATTAGACAAGAAGAAGAAATAAAAGGCATCCAAATTGGAAAAGAAGAAGTAAAACTGTCCTTATTTGCAGATGACATGATATTGTACATAAAAAATCCTAAAGACTCCATCAAAAAATTATTAGACTTAATAAATGATTTGGCAATGTAACAGGATACAAAATTAATGCCAAGAAAACTATGGTATTTCTATATACCAATAGTAAACTTACAAAAAGATAGACTAAAAAAGCAATCCCATTTACCATCGCACCAAAAAAATTAGGATACCTAGGAATAAACTGAACTAGAGGTAAAAGACCTCTACTCATAAAACTGCAAGATGTTGAAATAAGAGATAGAGGAAGACATAAACAAATGAAAGAACTTACCATTTTCATAGATTGGTAGAATTCATATCATTAAAATGTCTGTACTACCCAAAGCAATTTATAAATTCAACACACTCCCCATCAAAATACAAATGGTATATTTCACAGACCTAGAACGAACTCTCCAAAAATTCATCTGGGATAAAAAAAAGACCCGGAATAGCTGCAGCGATCCTGAGAAAGAAGAACAAAGTAGGAGGGATCTCAATACCAGATATCAAGCTGTATTACAAAGCCACAGTGCTCAAAACTGCCTGGTACCGGCACAAGAACAGACATATAGATCAATGGAACAGAATAGAGAACTCAGAAATCAACCCAAACCAATATGCTCAATTAATACTTGACAAAGGAGGCAAGAACATACAATGGAGTCAGGACAGTCTCTTTAATAATTGGTGTTGGGAAAATTGGACAGATACATGCAAAAAAAACAAAATGAAACTAGACCACCAACTTACACCATACACAAAAATAAACTCAAAATGGATAAAGGACTTAAATGTAAGATGGGAAACCATAAAAATACTAGAGGGATTTAAAGGCAACAAAATATCAGACTTATGCCGAAGCAATTTCTTCACCAATACAGATCCAAGGGCATTGGAAACTAAAGAGAAAATAAACAAATGGGACTACATCAAAATAAAAAGCTTCTGCACAGCAAAAGAAACCATGAACAAAACAACAAGAAAACCCACTTCATGGGAGAACATATTTGCCAATGTTATCACCGATAAAGGTTTAATCTCCAACATTTTAAGAGAACTCATACAACTTAACAAAAGGAAGATAAACAATCCAATCAAAAAAATGGGCAAAGGACCTAAACAGGCACTTTTCAAAAGAGGACATTCAGAAAGCCAAGAGACATATGAAAACATGCCCAAAGTCACTAATCATGCGAGAGATGTAAATCAAAACAACAATGAGGTACCATCTCACATTTGTAAGAATGGCTATCAACAACAAATCAACAAATGACAAGTGCTGGAGAGGATACAGAGAAAAGGAACCCTCCTACACTGCTGGTGGGAATGCAGACTGGTGCAACCACTATGGAAGACAGTATGGCATTTCCTAAAAAATTTAAAAATGGAACTGCCATTTGACCCAGTGATCCCACTTGTAGGGATATATCCCAAGAAGCCAGAAACACCAATCAAAAAGGTATATGCATCCGTATATTCATAGCAGCACAATTGACCATAGTTAAGATTCAGAAAGAGCCTAAGTGCCTATCAGCAGATGAATGGATTAGAAAACTGTGGTACATCTACACAATGGAATACTATGCTGCTATAAAATGAAGGAATTCTTACCATTTGCAGCAGCATGGATGGAACTGGAGAGCATTATGCTAAGTGAAATTAGTCAGTCAATGAAAGAAAAATAACACATGACATCACTCATTTATGGAGAATAAAGACCATTATAAACTGATAAACAAAAATAGATACAGAAATAAAGCAGCATCAAACAGACTGTCAAACTACAGCAGGAAGGCCAGGGGGGTTTGGAGGAAGAGGGGAAAGAGAGCAACCAAAGGACTTTTATGCATGCATATAAGCATAACCAATGGATACAAGATACTGGAGGATAGGAGAGGTCAGGGGAAGGTCAAGGGGAAAAAAGAGAGTTATGTACTATTCTTTGTAATATTTTAAGCAATTTAAAAAAAAGAACTCACACAACTCAATGGCAAAAAAAAAAAATCTAATTAAAAAATGGGCAGTGGATCTGAAGAGGCATTTTTTCCTAAAGTAGACATAGAGATGGCTAACAGGTTCATAAAAAGATGTTCAGCATCCCTAATCAAAAGATAAATGTCAATTAAAGTCACAGTGAGATATCAAGTCACTCCTGTCAGAGGGACTATTATAAAAAATGACAACAAAGAAGAAGTGTTAATGAGGCTGTCTAGAAAAGGGAACTCTTATGGTGAGAAAGTAAATTGTGCCAACCACTGAAAATAGTATGGGTATTTCTCAAAAATTTAAAAATAGAACTAGTATATGGTCTAGCAATTCTACTTTTCGGTTTTATCTAAAACAAAACAAAACAAAACACTTATAAAAAATATATACATCTCTTTGTTTGTTGCAGCTTTATTACAATAGCCAAGATATGAGCGCAAACTGTATGTCTACTGATGGATGAATTAATAAAGAAAATGTAACATATACACACACACACACATACACACGCACACTGAGTGGCCAGATTATTATGACCACCTGATGTTTGTAGGCAAATTAGCTATAATCTTGCACTGAAGATGCTAGAGAGCCAGACCATTATAAACTTCAGAATAGCACAACATACTAAATATTGTTGCTGATCAAGTTCATCCTATCATGTTGATGGCATATCCCAATGGAGATGGCTTCTTACAACAAGACAATGTGCCATGCCATGGTGCTCGTATTGTGCAGGAGTGGTTTCAAGAACATGAGGGAGACTTTACCTTGCTTAAGTGGCCCCCACAATCACCAGATCTCAATCCAATTGAGCATTTGTGGGACAGAGTTAAAAGAGCCATCAGGCAGCTGATTCCATAACCATCAAATCTCGCAGAACTGGACAGTGCTATTCATCAGACATGGTGTCAGATTCCTCTCATCACCTTTCAACATTTCGTAGAGTTGATGCCAAGAAGAATCACCACAGTATTGAAGGCAAAATGTGGCCCAACAAAGTACTGATGGGGTGGTCATAATAATCTGGCCGGGCATAATAATCTGGCCACTCAGTGTATATTCAATGGAATATTATTCTGCCATAAAAAGAAATGAAATCTTGCCAGTAGTGAAAATATGGATGCACCTTGAGGGCATTATGATGAGTGAAATAAGTCAGAAAGAAAAAGACAAATAACTTATGATCTCTCTCATTAATATATGTAATCTAAAAAACAAAAGTAACAAACAAGCTCACAGTTTATTCAAAGAATAAACTGGTGGATTCCAGGGACTGGGGGAGGGTAGATGGGCAAAGAAGGTCAAATATGTCAAAAGGTACCAACTTCCAGTCACGGGAATAAATATGTTATGGGAATGTAAAAAAAGAAAAAATGAAAAGAAAGGAAAAAATGAAAAAGCGTAACAACTATACCTAATAATACTGTATTGCATATTGGAAAGTTGCTAGGGGAGTAGACCTTAAACGGTCACATTTTAAGAAAAAAAATCTACCCCTTGCAGGTTTGGCTCAGTGGATAGAACGTTGGCTAGCAGACTGAAGGGTCCCAGGTTCGATTCCGGTCAAGGGCACTTACCTCCATTGCAGGCTCCTCCCTGGCCCGTGCCCTGGTCAAGTCGCATGTAGGAGGCAACTAATCGACATGTTT
Organism: Murina feae; assembly: GCA_004026665.1. Classification (NCBI taxonomy): domain Eukaryota; kingdom Metazoa; phylum Chordata; class Mammalia; order Chiroptera; family Vespertilionidae; genus Murina; species Murina feae. Next base: position 6,162 of record PVJC01015945.1, read on the forward strand.
CTCTCACATAGATATTTCTCTGTCTTTCCCTCTCTCTTCCACTCTCTCTAAAAGTCAATGGAAAAATATCCTCTGGTGAAGATAAAAAAAAAAAGGCAAAAAAAACCTGTCACTATCACTATGTATGGTGACAGATATTAACTAGATATTATGTTAATCATTTCACAATATAAAATATCAAATCATTATGTTGTACACTTAAAACTAATATGATGGTATATGTCAAGTGTACCACAACACTAATAAATTGGGGGGAAATGTGTATAGTATGCTTCTTGAGGTGGCCTGTATTATCAATTTAGAATCCTCTAAAAATTTGATAATCTAGAATTAAATATTTTCTTTTTACTTCCTCTCTAGGTGCCATATATATATATATATATATATATATATATATATATATATATATATATTTTTTTTTTACAGAGAAGAAGGGAGGAGGACAGAGAGTTAGAAACCTCAATGAAAGAGAAACATGCATCAGCTGCCTCCTGCACACCCTGTACTGGGGTTGTGTCCACAACCAAGATACATGCCCTTGACGGGAATCCAACCAGAGACCCTTCAGTCCACAAGCCAACGCCCCATCCACTGAGCCAAACTGGCTAGGGCTCTAGGTGCTTTTTGGTGTCTTTTATGAGTAACAGAACAAAGATTACTTGATTTAATGAATTTTTAATTTTTTATCACTGACTAAATACATCACCTTCAGATTTTGTCATTAGTTACATGAAATAGCATGTACTAGAAACATGAGCCTTCATAGTTTTCAAAACTTTAGTGACTTCTTTAATAAAAAGTCTAGCCCTGCATTGAAGTTGGAGGATGCGAGTTAGGTAAGGACAAGTTTGATGGAGTAGCTTCTCAGAGCAGACAGCGCTCTTTCCACTTCCCATTATGGAGATTTGATATGTATGTCAAACCCACTCACGTTCAGTCCCATTTCTGACACCTGCTTGATAGATCTGATAGTCAAGTTGTGATATTCAGTCAAAATGACTTTGAAAAAATTAGTCCCAATACAAAATGGTTTTAGTATGTATAAGGCAGAATTTTATAAAGATAAATGTTTAAAGTAATATTTTTATGATCATACAGGATAATGATATTTAAAATGACAATGTTTATTGCACGTGGTCATTTTTTTGTTAAAAGAAAAATAGAGTATACTTGATTTTTACCTTTTGGAAAATACATATTATTTAAAGGATTACATTTTCAAATATTTTGCAGTTAAAGGACTGAAAGTACTTTAGAAGCTTGCACCTTACGTACCCTACTGGGAAAAATATGAAGGAATCTAAAGTAAAATAACATTGGTGATACCTTAAGAAATGCTGCTAAATTCACCTGAGGAACCGTCTATGTGATTCATTCTTTACTGGGATTTTAGAAAATAGAATGCGTATGAAATAAGAAAGGTGTCTCTTATTCGAAGAAAATCTCTTTGCTGTTTTCTTCACAAAAATATTATTTTATTTTGTTAAATCCAAGGTATCATCCAATCAAAATACATTCTGATTTCACATATATTAAAGTGTGAATAAATTTGCATTTTAGAAATGATTAAATATAAGAGAAAAGGCACTAATGCAAGACTGCATTTTTAAGGCAAACAAACAACAATATCAGTAACAGAAAAATAATAATTTACTTGATGTTGTCAAATATCAAAATGTATAAAAAGCCACATGGCAGCACGCATTTAGGTGGTGTATTTTTTATTATAGAATGAATGGTAGCTACCCCCTCATTCTGTTTATAAAAGGTCGTGACAGTTTTAAACACAAAGAAAAATTATATCTTCAGAATATTTTAGACAATAAAAAGTTGAAGCACAAATTTTAAGGAGTACACATACAGGTTTCTTATTTTTTAAGACAATGTGATATCCTCAGCAAGTTACCATTATCTTAGCCTAACCTTTTTATTGATAGAGATATTTTATTATGATTGAAATATTCACCTTTCTCATACTTTTATAATTTACCATATATTAAGAAAGGCAAATAGTGAGATCTTGTATGAAAGGTACATTGTTTATCTTTTTTAGTTTCAATTAATATGAATACAAGGCAGACATGTTATTCTTGGTTGTGGAAAGGCTAGATTTGAAGAGGAATTTTCTATATTGTACTGTTGTTTTTTTTTTGTATTCAAAATCAAAAATTTAAGTCAATCACATTTAAATATTTAGGATAAATACAGGCAAGTAATTTAACCAGAAGGTTTCTCAGCTTTCATGGAATATCAACTATATCCATGGGTGCTTCTTTTCAATTGACGTTATTAAGAAGCGTTAAGGCAGGACAACCCATCCAGAAGCAGGACACCTCTGATGCATAACTTTGGTTTAAGGGCTCCCCAGAAGCCTAACTAAACTTTTCTACTAACTGTACTGTGGTCTGGATTCTTGTCTCCGTGTCCCTCCTTCATTCCTTCTTTTCCACAAAATGTTCAGAATTGCGTGTCAGGTGGATGGCTCTCCTTGTCTCCTGTCCCTGCTCCCTGCCCCTGGAGGAAGCTCCCTCTGATAAACTTACTGCATGTCTAAACTCATCTTGCTTTCTGCCTCTCAGAAGACTTGAACTGAGGCAATATTTATTTAAAAACAGAAAAGCAAAAACCACATATTGGATGACTCCATTTGTATGAAATATCCAGAATAGGCAAGTCCATAGAGAGAGACATAGTAGTTTCCCCTGACTTGGTGGAGGAATAGGGAATGACTGTTTAATGCGGAGGAGGTTTCTTTTTGGAAAGAAACATTCTAGAACTAGATAATGGTGATGCTTGAAAAATACTGTGAGTTTACTAAATGTTACTAATAGAAAATTTTATATATATATATATATATATATATATATATATATATATATATATATATATATACATACATACAATACAGTAATGTATTATCAAAAAGGGAGCCTCATTTCTTATAGGGGTTTCTATAAGGGAGTTTATGATATATAAAATGGGGAAAAAATCTCAGTTCAATAAAATTAAATGGGTGTTTAGTTTTAAAACAAAACAACAATAACAAAAAAAACAAAACCCTTGAGTGTTCATATAGCTTCAATTTTCTTATAAAATTAATATATTGTTTAATAATAAATTATAGTATATCACTTGTATCACAATTTTTAGATTTCTAGCAAATATATAATTATTTCTTCTACACACTAGGCCTTTTTTAATGTTATAATATCTACATTACAGACTGAGGGGTCAAAGTAATTATTTTGTTTATTAGTAGTATAGTTTTATAAGGTGCCACCAGATGTGATACAAAAGCATGAATGCCTATTTTATGTAAAATGTAATTTCAAAGTAAATAATATGCTACCTTTCAGATTCATTTTATATTTCACTGTGGAATTTGCTAGAGGCTCCTCAAAAGATTTTGTTACCAGTAACTAAGTCCCAGATGGCTTGGAGGCCTCTGTTGGACAGAATATTTCTGAACATTTCTCAGGAGAAAATCTGGTCTAACTGCTGATTCTGTAGTAAAAATCTTTGTTACTTAGTATTTATTGAGCACATTTATGATGCTAACCTATACATCCTAAGCACTGATCCTCTTCTTTTCCACTATTGACAGTGCCTTCGTTGTTCTGTTTTAAAGGCTCCTGTTTTCTGTGGGAATTCCATAAGGCAGAAAAGTGTTTAAAAATACTTGGTTCATCTCCTTTGAAATGCTTTACTTACAGGCAATTGTGATTATGAAAATAAAGGTTAACCTGAGTATGATAACTTTCTTGTTACAATATCATTTTAAGGTGCTCATTAAGGCCAAGTCATGCCAATTTTTTCTTTATAGATGTTTCTAAATATCTAGTTTAGTTATATCAACTGATTATTATCTAAAAATGAGCTTAGATTCAATTCTCTACCCCAACTTATTTTATTTCTTGTGAGATGTGAAACTATGAGTTTTACACTAAGACAATTCCTATTTTACTCAGAATAATATAAGAATACTCAGTCTCATAAAGTAACCATTTCAAAAAAATATTTGGTTACATCATCATAAATAGTTCACATCTTTTATAATGAAAAATATCAAGAAATCTGTAAATTATTATGGAAAAATCAAATATAGTGGTTTCATGATTTCCTGAAATCCCACATTCACTTTTGAAAGTTCAGTAATGTTTAAATTCATACAAATAAAAAGATACAATGAGGGATATCAATGGAAGAAAGATTATAATACATTTTTGAAGACTTAAAATGGTGTAAAAATGCTGATAGATAAAAGGAAACATATACTTTCTGATGCATATGTGACAGGGCTTAAGCAAAGAGGGATAAAATCTACCCTGCAGAATTTAAGAGAGAATTTGTTCTCAGAGAGGTTTGGGCCAACTGTGGTTGAGATTACAAAATGAAACTTACAGGTGAGGTTTAATTGAAGATTGACATATATGTCAGTCATCTACTTGCTCTAATTCCAAGGCTGTATTTAAAGTATCATGAGATTTTTCAACAAAGAATCCACTAAAAACAACAACAAAGAAACAAATACACATCCTCTAAAGAAACTGAAATTGAGCAGTAATCTCTTTGTAAAAGTAGAAAAAAATGGAGAAAGTGGATTATTTCAGGAGAAAGAGAGAGAGAGAGAGAGAAAGAGAGAGAGGGAGAGAGAGAGAGAGAGGAGAAGAAATGTAACTAACATCTTGGGTACATCAGTGTTAATAGTTTAAAATATATACAGCATCTTTTTAATTTTTCTTTAATGTTTATTGTTCAGATTATTATTATTTATTGCTCAGATGTTCCTCTCCCCACCCCCACCCCCCATAGCTCCCTTTCACCTAGTTCACACTCCACTCCAGGCCTTCCCCCCACAACTGATCTTATCCATAGGTATAAGTACTTTGTCCAATCTCTTCATGCACTCCCCACAATCCCTTTCCCCCAAGAATTGTCAGTCTGCTTCCTTTCCACGGCCCTGATTCTATTACATTCACCAGTCTGTTCTGTTCATCAGGTTTTTTATTCATTTGATTTTTAGGTTCACTTGTTGATAGGTATGTATTTGTTGTTACTTTGTTGTTCATAATTTTTATCTTAACCATTTTCTTCTTCTTCCTTGTCTTAGAGAATACCCTTCAGCATTTCATATAATATTGGTTTTGTGGTGATGAACTCCTTTAACTTTTTCTTGTCTGTGAAGCTCTTTATCTGACCTTCAATTCTAAATGATAGCTTTGCTGGATAGAGTAATCTTGGTTATTGGTTCTTGCTATTCATCACTTTGTATATTTCTTGCCACTCCCTTCTGACCTGCATAGTTTCTGTTGAGAAATCAGCTGAAAGTCATATGGGTGCTCCCTTGTAGGTAACTGACTGCTTTTCTCTTGCTGCTTTTAAGATTCTCTTTGTCTTTTGCCCTTGGCATTTTAATTATGATGTGTCTTGGTGTGGTCCTCTTTGGATTCCTCTTATTTGGGTTTTTCTGCACTTCCCAGACTTGTAAGTCTATTTCTTTCACCAGGTAGGGGAAGTTTACTGTCATTGTTTCTTCAAATAGATTGTAAATGGCTTGCTCTCTTTCTTCTGCCAGCACCCCCATAATTTGGATGTTGGTATGCTTGAAGTTGTCCCAGAGGCTCCTTACACTATCTTCATATTTTTGGATTCTTTTTTCTTTTTGCTTTTCAAGTTGGGTGTTTTTTGCTTTCTCGTATTTCAAATCTTTGACTTGATTCTTGGGATCCTCTAGTCTACTGTTAGATCGCTGTATAATATTCTTTATTTCAATCAGCGTATGCTTAATTTATGATTGTTTCTTTTTCATATCCTTAAGGATCTCACTAAATTTCTTAGAGGTTTCTAGAAGATTCTTGAGGAACCTTATAACCATGATTTTGAACTCTATTTTGCTTTCATCTATTTCTTTCATTTGTGACTTATTTCTTTGTCTCCTCATTTTGGCTGCTTCCCTGTGTTTGTTTCTATGTATTGGGTAGCTGCTAAGTCTCCCTGAGTTCATAGAGTGGCTTTGTGTGGTAGGTGTCTTATAGGGCCCACTGGCTCAGCCTTCCCAGTCACCTGAGGTGGACGCTCTTGGTGCACCCCTTTGTGGCTGTTTGCACAGACTTGTTGTACTTAATCCTTGATTGCTGTTGGTATCACAGGGAAGCATTGACCTCCAGGCCAATTGGCTATGATGACCAGCTGTGTCTATACTGGAAGATCTGTTGCACAAGAGACACCCTTATGGAGCAGGACTTGCTTCAGTGGGGCTTTGGTGCTCACTAAATCTGCCCCTTGAGTTTGTCACTAATGGATGTGAAGAGTTGTAATCCAGTATGGTCTCACTTTGACCACTTGGTACACTGTCTCTTGGATCTCCAGGGAGATGCAAGGTCATCCACTGTCTGGAGCTGCCCAGCTGGAGCTATAGAGACATCTGCAGATTCCTCCTGTTTGTATGGGGTTTGAAAGTGCTCAGATGAGGCCCACCTGTGAAGCAAGGCAGGCTACTGCTGCTGGGCCTTGGTCCTTCTGTTGGAAACTCTGGGGCTTTCTGACCCAGCTGCAGTTGACAGGTTTTAGGAGGATAAAGAACAGGCCATTCATATCCAAAAGCTGATGCACACAGCTTAGGTGGGGTTGTAAATTGGGTGAGGCGAGGTCTCTGGTAATTACCAGAGCAGAGAAAATAGTAATGGCTGCCAGTCATCCCTGCACCATAGATCACCTCAGTGCCAGAACAACGATCACTGCAAGCACTTTTGAGAGAAAGCCACCCTCAAGTTTCTGTTCCGATGCCAGACAGTCCAGTTTCTCCCCTTATGTGTCTGGGTCCCCCAGAGTCTTGCCTGGAACTGGAGCTCAGAGTGAGCAGAAAGAAGGTTGTAACACCCGCCTGATTAAAAGAGCAATATATCCAGGTGCCAGCACTTTCCACACCTCTACACCTCTTACCAGTCTCAATGCACTTTCTTCACCTCTCTAGTTGTGGAACTTCACTCAGCCAGGTTTCCCATGGTTCTGGGTGGTTGTTGTTCTGCCTTCTAGTTGTAATTTTGATGTGGTTGTGAGGGGCAGCAAGTGTAGGTGTTTACCTATGCCGCCATCTTGGTTCTCTCTATATAGCATCTTTATTGAATTAAAATTTAAATGCCATGTAAATACCCATTTAATGTATATTATTTAATGGTTTTTAGTATATTTTAGACTTGTATAATCACCACCATGATCACTTTTGAATATTTTCATCATCCTAAAAAATTTATACCTATTGACAGTACTCCAAATTCCCCCAATTCTCCAGCATTAGACAAGCACTAGGCTAATTTCTGTTTCTATAGATTTGATGTTGAGAACATATTTAAAGAGTGGAGTCATACAATATGTGTCTTTGGTGACTGGCTTATATTTCTTAGAATGTTTTCAAGGTTTATCTATGTTGTAAAATTTATCAGTACTTCATTCCTTTTTCAGAAAAGGTATTTCATTGATTTTTTTCAGAGAGGATGGGAGAGGGATAAAGAGTTAGAAACATTGATGAGAGAGAAACATCGACCAGCTGCCTCCTGCACACCTCCCACTGGGGATGTGCCTGCAACCAAGTTACATGCCCTTGACCGGAATCGAACATGGAACCCTTGAGTCTGCAGGCCAATGCTCTATCCACTGAGCCAAACCAGTTAAAGCTAATTCATTCCTTCTTTATTGCTGAATAACATTTCATCATATACATACATAACATGCTTACACAATTTTTTTTGTAAGAGAGAGGAATAGAGAGTTAGAAACATTGATGAGAGAGAAACATCAATCAGCTGCCTCCTGCACATCCTCTATTGGGGATGTGCCCTTGACTGGAATCGAACCTAGGACCCTTGAGTCTGCAGGCCGACACTCTATCCACTGAGCCAAACTGGTTAGGGCTGCTTACACAATTTTGTGTGTGGTTACATGTGTTTGTTTCTCTTGGATATATATCTAGGAGTAGTTACTGTAATATTTGTCACCTCTTCCATTCATGATTATAATAATCTAGTTTACTCTCTTATTTTTATTAGTGAATCAAGCTGGATTTTTATCAAATTGTTTGATCTTTGTAAAGTACAATGTTTGGTTTAGTTGATTTTTCTATTGCTTTTTAATAATTACTTATTTTAGGTTATTCTTTTTTGTTGTTATTGTTAAACTTCACCCAAGGATATGTTTCCACTGATTTCCAGAGAGAGTGGAGAAGAGGGGGGAAGATAGAGAAAGATTAACATGAGAGAAACACATTGATTGGTTGTCTCCCTCACAGACCCTGAATCAGAGGCTGAGGATCAAGTTTGCAACTGAGGTATGTGCCCTTGATAGGAATTGAAACTGTGAACCTTCAGTCCATGGACCTGTGCTGTAACCATTGAGAAAATTGACTAAGGTTAATTATTTATTTTATTTAACTCCTTTCTTATCTTTATTATGCCCTCCCTTCTATATGCTTTACTTTTAATTTGTTCTTCTTTTATCAGTCCCTTAAGTCTAAGAGGAAGAAGATAACTTGAGATAGTTCTCATTTTTTTAAATATAAATGTTTACAGGTATTAACACTCCTCTAATTACCATTTAGCAATTTCTCACTTTTTTACATATTATATTGATTTTCACTCATCCCTATTATTTCTAATTCCTGTTATTTCTTGTTTGTCATTTCAATTTTTACATAATTATAAATTTCTCAATTAAAAATGTACATATGTATCAATTTATATATATCAATAGTTATCTAGCTATCCATTTACTATGATATAGTCTATAGATCTACCTTGGATACCTACTATACTGAGACCTTTTGGAGAGAAAAATGTCATCTGTCTTTTTTTTAAATAAATTTTATTGATATTTTAAAGAGAGGAAGGGCGAGGGATAGAGAATTAGAAACATCCATGAGAGAGAAACATCGATCAGCTGCCTCCTGCACACCTCTCACTGAGGATGTGCCTGCAACCAAGGTACATGCCCTTGACTGGAATTGAACCTAGGACCTTTCTGTCTGCAGGCCAACATTTTATCCACCGAGCCAAACCAATCAGGGCTGTCATATGTCTTTTTTAGAGAAAACATGAGCAAAGAAAAATGAGCTTTCATAGGAATCTTTCAGCTGCAACAGCACTCAGAATATGTAACAAATCCCTGCTGCTCACTTCCAGAACATGAAAACCTCAGGGCCAGGGCTTGCAGTACATCGTGCTACCTCTAAGGCACTGTGGGAGTTTGTGCAGTTACACAGATTTTTTTTTCCACTGAAACAATTCTAATGGTTTTGAACAAATTTCTGAAATGTTTTCTTCAAATAAAATGTGGTTTTGAGGGGTGAGATGATTGATAAAGCAGTTTTCAGGCACCAAAACAAAACAAACATTTTATAAATATTAATCATTATTTGTGTCTTTATAATAAAGGGTTTAGATATTGGTACCTTCAAGACTCATGGGTGGTGCCTGAATATACTTTCAAACGTCCAGAAAGTTTTATCTAAAAGACATTTTGAGAGATCTTAAAGTACAACTAAATGGTAATTGATAGTCACCCCTAACAGAGAAAGATCATTGCAACACTTGATTAACTTTGCTAAATAAGATCTATCCTTGATAGGAGAAGTTGTCAGAGTAGAAAAAAGGAAGTCAGAAGGAAACACTTTAGACATGTGTCATTTCAAATTAATATTAGTGCTGACTACTAATATTACTACTAGTATTAAGCCCATAGGAGTGGCAGATAACTACAGCTATAAGAAATGTGATTTCTTAGAAACTTTAAGTGTCATACACTGTTAAGAAAAAGAAGAAAGATGAGGAGGAGAAGAAAATGTAAAAGGATGAGTCATTTTCAAGAATAGGCACAGACACATGAAGAAACTAAGAATTCATAGAAGGATTTTGTATTGGTGGCACCTAATGCAATTTGTTTTTCTTCCTTTTAAAGGTCAAGCATGGCACGTTCCCATATTTAGCAAACTCTAAATCAGAAGAATCAATTTGAAGCTAAAACCTTTTCTCCAGGCATCATCGAAGGTTAGTTGTTTTGGTAGGACAGGGTGCTCACTCATTTGCCATCAGTTGAGATCATGGCATACAATGAAGATTAGGCATTGCTATTTCCACCTATTTCCTACTATGAGAATTACTGGTAATGAAATAAGTATCATTTAACTTTAGAAAATGTTTTTTTTTTCCTATAGAAATAAAAGTCTTGCTTGCAAAAGATTTCAGTTTTAAAGTTTGAGTTACTATGGTAACATTATAACTTCCTACAGTTTTACATTAATTTTAGTTTAAAATTGACACACAGTGATTTAAAGAAGGATTTTAAAACTGAGTACATTACAGAGTGTTTCAAATTTAACACCCTTTAAAGGTTCATGTAAAATGTATAAGGGGCAATTGAATATTTTTAGTATCCAAATGATTTAATTTAATTTTATGTATATTCATTATTTTTTAAACTTTTTATATGTTGCCAATAAAGTTTATTTAAGAATGCTGGTATCATGTGAATATATAAGTCCATACCACTTTTTTATTAAAATAAGACAATATATATGACATATTACTTTATTAAATTGTCTCACTATATTATCCTCTCTTTACAATAATCATCCTCTATATGCATTTTTTGGTTTATATGTGAGGTAAGTGTTCTTATGCAAAAATATGTATGCATTGACATTTCCGTTTCTCTGCAAACCCGCTTCAATGAGTAATCACATATTAGAAATATTAGGTAGCTCACCAGTCATATTTTAAGTCTTTTACAGCATAGGATAAAAGTACCTTTACAGTTGTATGTAAAACAGCTTATTTTTGTATTATTATTAATTATGTATTATTTTCCATACAAACATCTATAAACTTACTTTTGTCCCACTCGGTACATATATACATACAAACATTTTTAAAAATAATACTATAAAGTAGTGCTTAAAAGTTTATGTCATTGCCCCAAATATTTCTGTGATTAAGCTAATTATTATATGAAAGTTTGCATGTAAATATATGTGAGGTATGTCTGAGTGTTTAAAGATTTAAAAATTATTTCATCAGGGGCAATCTGGCTAAGAAGTCACAAAGTAGGTGTGGAGCAGGAAACCAAGATTTTCAACTCATAGTATAACATTGTCTTGTCTTTCCAATAGTGTCTTTCAGAAATATTTTAGCCCTATCACTATCTTTTTAAAAGAACACTAACACAAGAGCCTAATAAATAAAAGTAGAACTATTGTAGCTAAAATTAGAATATCCTATTATTCCACTTATTCTTTCCACATATCTCCATACTTTTGTGGTATCTGGAGATACCTTTGGCTCCTTGGAGAACTTTTAAAACATTTTGTTGCATCCAGTTGACAATTCAGGAAGGTGGATTATAGTATTTAAGAGAATTTGCCAAAAATTCTGGACTTGAAGAAAAAGTACCTTCCTCCTTTTGTCTTAATATTTGTGGAGTATCCACTAGGGTATGCAGTACTCCCTTCTTATTTGCAGTTTCTCTTCCCAAGGTTTTAGTTACCCATGGTTAACCACGACCCAAAATTATTAGATGGGAATTCTAGAAATTAACAATTCATGAGTTTTCAATTTTATGCTGTGCTGAGTAGCACGATAAAATCTTGGGCTGACTGGCTCTGTCCTGTCAGACTTAAATCATTACTTTGTCCAGTGCCTCAATGCTGCACATACTCCCCTCCCATTAGTCACTTAGTAGCCACCTCAGTTACCAAACTGACTTGTATCACAGCACTTGTGTTCAAGAACCCTCATTTTATCTCTTACCCTTTGCAACAGTATGCAGGGACCTGGAGAGTATCATGCTAAGGTAAATAAATCAGTCAGAGAAAGACAAGAATTATATGATCTAACTCATATGTGGAATCTAATTAACAAAATAACCTGATGAATGGAGTGAATCCAGAGGCATGGAAGCATGGAACAGAGTGGGGAATCTCAGAAGAGAAAGCAGGGTAGGGTGGGTGGGTAGAAGGCAATCAACCAAAGACCTTGCATATACTAGTTTGCATATGCGTATATGCATAACCCATGGAAACAGACAATAGGGTGATGAAGGTCTGATGGGGAGCATGGGGCAGGCTGGAGGGGGCCAATGGGGAAAAAGGTGGACATATGTAATATTTTCATCGATAAAGATTTTTTTAAAAAAAGAACCCTCATTTTAATAATGGCTTTAAAGAGTTCAAAAGTAGTGGTGCTGGCAATTCAGATATGCCAAACAGAAGCTGCAAAGTGTGTGTGTGTGTGTGTGTGTGTGTGTGTGTGTTTAGCTGAAACTTCTTAATAAGAAAAGGAAAAAAATAGCATGCTAAGGTTGCTAAGTTCTACAGTAAGAATCCAGCTTCTATCTGTGAAATTGCCTAATTCATATATTCATCTTTATCACAAGTATGTACTTACAGGAAGAAAACCACACAGCTTCTACTCTGTTGGGTTAAGTACTCTGCATGGTTAGGCATTCACTGGGGAACTCAGCATGGACCACTGTGGAGAAGAGGAGAATACTGTACACCGTTTGATGTGCAATAGCCAATGCAGTCCTCACAGCAATTCTGGGCATTTTCAAGTTGCTATAATCACTTAATAAAGGTATAAATTAAGGTCCAGACATTTTAAAGGACTTGCCAAATGGCACACAGCTTATAAGTTGCAGAACTGGGGTTGGAGCCTGTGTTCATCAGCTGCCAGAACTTGCCACTATTTCCAATGGAAGCCAGGGAAGGAAGGATCAGAAGCCAAATACACATTTACCTTTTTCAAAATAAAATAACTAAAGAATCAAATAAGATGAAATGAGCATAGTATATGTCATTTCCCCACCCACCTCCAAACATTTACAGGAGATTTAGCAATGATAGAAGATATTTCATTTGGTAAGGGGAGCAGATATTTGACAGGAAACAAAATTACAGGATAGTTGGAAGGAATATGTAGATCAACTTTAAAGCAGAACCTTGCTATCAAATCATTGTAGTTCTATTGGTACAATTTCTCTCACCTTTTTAAGAACAGTATGGGCTGCCCTGGCCAGTTTGGCTCAGTAGACACAGTGGACTGAAGGGTCCCAGGTTCGGTTCTGGTCAAGGGCTGGACATTGGTTGTGGGCACATCCCCAATGGGGGGTGTGCAGGAGGCAGCTGATTGATGTTTCTCTCTCATCAATGTTTCTAACTCTCTCTCTTTCTCTTCCTCTCTGTAAAAAAATCAATAAAACATATTTTTAAATAAATAAATAAAGGACAGTATGGACTGATCTTGTCATAATGTATCATCACTAATGATTCTTGCAAATAACTTGATACAAGTACGGACATGAGGAGCAGACAGATGCTTTCACAATGCTAAAAATAAAATAATACTTTGGGTATCACTGAATAAATAAAAATCATAAATCGTTCACAGAAAGTTATTTAGCTTTAGAAATAATGAAAGAAAAAAAATAATGAAAGATATTCCTCTTCTATGTTTGTCTTAATTTTGGTGGAAAACAATTTTGTGTAAACCTCATAAATTAACAACTATTCATTACTCTTATATTTTTACATAAGAAAACAGGTGTCTTGAGAAATGTTGCTTATTTGCTTAATATTTAGCAGCTTATTAAAGAAAATGTTTACTTTATAATGAAATGTTTTAAAGTATTTCCATTTTTGCAATTATTTTAATTATGATTTTAATGGTATTAATTCAGCTGAGTAACCCAATATGATAAATGATGTATCAAACATCAATGTGTCCAAAACAAAACCTTTCAACTCCCAGTCAACAATCCTGAAAACATGGCTGAGAATTAAGCTGTGAATCCCTGTTTTCCAAAATACATGCCTCATGCAGATGTCATGAAAGTATCAAAAGGTTGAATTATTATTCACTGTCTACATTTAAGCTAATATATAAGATATAGGTGCAGGCATTTTATAGTGGAATTAAAGCAAGTGTTCAGCAGAACCTAAGAAAGTTTCAGGTTTTATCTCCACATTCCTTGGAGAGCTCGCTGAGAGCCCACGGTACTGAGAACAGTTACACAGCATTTTTCCCTTTCTCTTGAAGACTTTGATGAGGAGAGATCAGTCTTAAATGAATGCCCAAGGCATTCAAGAAGTAAAAAATGCACTGCCTACAAAATGTGTAAGCCATTCTATCTATATTCTTGTGTGATAATGATAATAATACAATAAAATCATATATAATACAGTAGCTCACAGCGCCCTTTCTTATATTGTCTCATCTGATTCTCAAAACCACTTCAAAAGCAAGTATAGAAAATCATGTTTCAAAGATTCAGCTTTTGAATTATGCATTCACAGGCAATTTTTAATGTTCAAGAAAAAATGTACACCTTCCCTTTGCACTAATAATAATAATGACGAGCTCATATTGTCGAGACAGGATGGTGGCGGAATAGGCTAGTCCCAGAGCAAATAGAATGAGCAGCTAAAACGAATAACATCCATCCTGAGACAGTTTGCAGCCAGGAAGGATAGAGTTCCCCTGGAAAGGTAAAAGCCAGGGATCTGGGCAGGAAAGTATGCCAGATCTCTGAGCCCAGAGGGTCAGGGGAAATCATATGGCACCCAGGAATCCCTTGGGACAGGAACAGCCTCTGACTGTGGAAAGGAGATTGGCAGGACTGTTGATACCAGGGGATTGGACATCTGGGTTCTATAATCACCTAAGACTGAGCCCAATGGGGCAGCTGGAAGGCTGACCAGACCACACAGTGTCCATAGGAGAGGAGCTCACAGACTCAGTCTTCCCCGTTTCTGTGGCCTGCATTGTTTTATTTGTTTTTTGTTTTTTTCACTGAACCCTGTACATAGGACATTTCGGATATAGACACGCACCGGTGCTGATGTGCGGGAGATGCAGATGAGTGGAATTTTGGGAGAGGCTGGGGAGAGGTGGGGTCCAGGGAAGTGGCAGCAACTTGAGTGCTGAGTCACACCTGAGCCCAGAACCCGGGCAGCCATTTTCTCCTGAAAATATAGCCCCTCCCTCCAGTCTCCAGGCAACTAATAGAGCCACAACCAGATTCCACCCTGAATTGTACAAAGAATTAAACAAATCTGAATAGTCCCTGGGAATCCACAAGGTCTGGACTATAGAGAGGCCTTTAGTCACAGCAACAGAAAAATAAAAAAAAATTGCAGACATTCCAGAAGACTGGGATCTTAAGCCAGCCAAAGGAACGACATTTCAATTTTTCATTTTTATTTATTATTATTATTTTGTTAGCTCTTTTTTTGCTTTTTTATTTGTTTCCTTTTTTTGTTTGTTGCTTTGTTTTTTATTTCTTTTCACATTATTTTTCTAACATTCTATTTTATTTTATTTTGATTTGCTATATTTTCTATTTTTATACCATTTTTAAATCAATTTTTTTTGTAAATATATTATTTTGTTCTCCTTCTTTTTCTCCTTATCCACTCATCCTTTTTCTACTTCCTCTATACTGAATTGACATCCTCCCCATATTTATCCAATTCCTAATCTTATTTTCTGTATATCAGCTCAGCCTTTACAGATTCTGCCCCCCACCCTCTTTACTGGGTATTTGCTTGATTTATCTATTGGTTCTGTGGTGTTTTCTCCTTTCTATTTTCTCTCTTATCTTTCTTTTTCCTCTCTTAGATATCATTTTGCTCTCTTTTCTCTCCCCTCACGGCACCAATAACCCCTATATAAGTGACCACATCACTTATATTGGGGTTATTGGTGCCGTGAGTACATTCATACTTTGTTCCCTTTGGGTCGTGTCTTGTTAAGGTGAATTTTGTCCTGTCTGGCTAATGTGCTAGAGAGCGAGCCACATAACCTGACACCTGGAGAGGAAACTCCATCCACAAATGGGTCAATTACACCTTAGACCCAGCTACAAAGGCAGGAAGAAGGCAGCAGTGAAGGAGCAAAAGAGCAGTGAGGGGTTATGTGTGGGGCATGTGTGCGTGTGTGAGTGAGGCACAGTAAGACCCCATAGGACCTTCAGAGGCAGGTTAACCAGGCTAGCCTAATTAGGCAAACTCTGCTATCATCGCAAACAGTACAAGGAGGCCAGCACTTCTTCAGAGGCCTTGCCTTTTTGAAGGGGAGAGCTGATGTAACTGAGAGCCCAGTCTCACCTCCACCCAGGGTACCCTCAGGTAATACCTGGGACACTACAAGCCACCCCTGCCAGGGATCTGCTACCTCAGCTGTGGTCCCATAGTCACCAAGTCTCCAGCTACCCCAGGCACAGGCTCCTGTGAGTTCTGAAGCATGCTCCCTTCTGACAGGCCCAACGCTTTAGTCCAGGACACTGAAACCATGCCAGCAACAGACATATGAGCAGCCCTCTCCCATCCAAGGAGCATCAGCCCCGTGAACAACCTGCCCCAGGGCTAAGAGCAACAGCCCCATGTGGCCTGTCCCTGTCCAAGGATCAGCAGCTGTGTAAGCAGCCCACTCCTCTGTCCAAAGAGCAGCAACCATGTGAGCAGCCAGACCCATTCAAGGACCAGCAGTCCCACGAGCAGTCTGCCCACAATTGAGGAGCAGCAGTCCCATGTAGCCCTCCCCCAACCAAGGAGCAGAAGCTCTGAGAGCAGCCCATCCTCATTAGAGGAGCAGCAGCAGCCTGCTCCAGTACATGGAGCAGCACCCACATGAGCAGACTGCCCACGTCCAAGGAGTGGCAGCCCACATTGGTCTGAGGAGCGGAAGCACACACAGCCTGCATCTGTCCGATGAGCAGCAGCCTGGTGAATGGCCTGTTCCCATTGAGAAGAAGTAGCCATGCGTGCAGCTCACTACCATCCAAGGAACAGCAGTTCTGTAATAAACTTGCTTCTGTCCAAGGAGCAGTAGTCTCACAAGCAGCCCGCTCCATCAGAGGAACAGCAGCAGCGTACAGCCCAACCCATCCAAGAAAAAGCAGTCTCGTGATCAGCACACCCTCTGTCTGAGGAATAGCACATGTGCAAAAAGCCTTCCTCTACCAGTCAGAGTAGCCACCATGGCTGTGAACAGCACCCACCAAAGGAGCTGCTGCCAACTGAAGAGCAGCTGCTACCACAACCACCCAAGGAGCCACAGCAGCCTGAGGAGCCACTGCCACCCAAGAAACAGACCCTGAACGACTCAACATCTAGATCTAGCGGTGAGATCAAACATGGGTAGATAAAGAAAACCCCAAAGGAGGAATCACCAGAAAAGCAGCTAATTGAAACAGAGGCATGTAAGATGTCAGAAAAAGAATTCAGAAAAAGAATTCAGAATTCAGAATAGAGTGCATAAACTGGATGGAGGAAAAAATCAACAACTTATGTAAGAATCAAGAAGAAATGGTTGAAAAAAATCAGTAACTTATTTAAGAGTCAAGAAGAAATGAAGAGTGATATAGCTGCACTAAAAAACACCATGGAAAGTTTCACCAATAAAGTAGGAGAAGCTGAGGACCAAATTAGCGAATTAGAAGACAGGGAAGCAAAACACACCCAAACTGAACTGCAATTGGAGAAAAAAATTAAAAGACAGAAGGGGAGCCTAAGGAAGCTATGGGACAACATGAAACAAAGTAACATATGAATAATAGGGGTGCCAGAACATCAGGAAGAGGAACAATGGTTAGAAAACCTATTTGAAGAAATATTGTCCGAAAACTTCCCTGATGTGGGGAAGAAAAAAGTCACACAAACACAGAGAGTCCCAAACAAGATGAACCCAAAAAGATGCACACTAAGACAAATCATAATTATGATGGCAAATGTTCAGGACAAAGAGAGTATCTTAAAGCCTGCAAGAGAGAAACAGAAAGTTACATACAAGGGATCACCCATTAGATTATCAAATGTTTTCTCAACCCAGAAAAGAATGGAAGGAAATTTACAAAGTGATAAAAGTAAGGGACTGAATCCAAGAATAATCTATCCAGCAAGGCTATCATTCAATACTGAAGTGAAAATAAGGAGCTAAGAAAGACAAAGAAGTCTAAGACTCTTTATCACTACCAAGCCACAATGCAAGAAATGCTAAAGACAAAAAGGTAAGAAAGAACACAGGCATAAAAAATAAAAATGGTTACAAACAAGTACTTTTCAATAACAACTTTAAATGTAAATGGACTAAATGCTCCAATCAAAAGACAATGAGTGGCTGAATGGATAAGAAAAAACATGATATATATATGCTGTCTATAAGAAACCCACCTCAGGACAAGAGACTCACACAGACTGAAAGTGAAGGGATGGAAAAATATCTGTCAGGCAAATGGAAATGAAAATAAAGCCAGGGTAGCAATACTTATATCTGACAAAATAGACCTCAAAGTGAAGGCTATAACAAGAGATAAGGAAGGTCTCTTCATTATACTAAATGGATCAATACAAGAGGATATAACCCTGATAAACATATATGTATCCAATGCAGAAGCACCAAAATACATAAAAATAAACTCCTGAAAGATATAAAGGGAGTGATCACACATAATATAATCATTGTAGGGGACGTTAATACACCACAGACATCACTGGGTAAATCGTCTAGACAAAAAATCAGGAGAGAAACAGCGATCCTAAATGACTGACCAGATCAGATGGACTTAATTGACATCTTCAGAACACTTCACCCCAAAACCATGGAATATACATTCTTCTCAAATGCACATGGGACATTTTCAAAAATAGACCATATACTGGGTCACCAGAAAATTCTGCCCAAATACAAAAAGATTGAAATCATATCAAGCATAATATTAGAAATAAACTACAATAAAAAAATCCAAGAAATGCAAACACTTGTTAGCTAAATAGCATGCTATTAAACAATGATTAGGTCACCAAAGAGATCAAAGAAGAAATTAAAAACATCCAGGAAACTAATGACAATAAAAACACATCAAGCCAAAATCTATGGGACACAATGGATGCAGTTCTGAGAGGGAAGTTTATATATCTACAGGCCTACCTCTAAAAACAAGAAAAATGGTAGTAAATCATCTAACTCTACAACTCAAAGAATTAGAAAGAGAGCAACAAGAAAAGCCCAGAGTCAGCAGAAGGAAGGAGATAATAAAGATCAGAGCAGAAATAAATAACATACAGACCAAAAAGCAATATAACAGATCAATGAAACCAAGAACTGGTCCTTTGAAAGGATAAACAGGATTGATGAACTGCTAGCCCAGCTCACCAAGAAGCAGACAGAGAGGACCCAAATAAACAAAATCATAAATGAAAGAGGTGAAATAACAACAGACCCCACAGAAATACAAAGGATTGTTAAAAAATACTATGAACAACTCTGTTTCAATAAACTAGACAACCTGGAGAAAATGAAAATATTCCTAGAAAAATACAACCTTCCAAAACTCAATCAGGAAGATTCTAAAAATCTTAACAGGCCCATAACTAAGGAAGAAAATGAAGCAAACATCAAAATGCTTGTAGCAAACAAAGGCCCAGGGCCAGACAATTTTATAGGGGAGTTTTACCAAACATTCAAGGAATAACTAAAACCTATCCTCATCAGATTATTCCAAAAAATTGAAGAGGAAGAAACATTTCCAAGATCATTCTATGAAGCCAGCCTAATACCAAAACCAGATAAAGACAACACAATGAAAGAGAATTACAGGGCAATATCCCTCATGAGCATAAATGTCAAAATCCTCAATAAAATTCTAGCAAATTGGATCCAGCAGTGCATCAGAAAGATAATACACAATGACCAAGTAGAATTTATTTCAGGGATGCATGGATGGCACAATATCCGCAAATCAATAAATATGAATTATCACATAAACAAATTGAGAGATAAAAATCACATAATCATATCAATTGATGCAGAGAAAGCATTTGACAAAATCCAACATCCATTTTTGATAAAAACTCTCAGCAAAGTGGTAATAGAAGGTTCATTCCTCAACATAATAAAAGCCATATATGACAAACCCACAGCCAACATCATACTCAATGGGCAAAAACTAAAACCATTTCCCCTTAGAACAGGAACAAGACAGGGCTGCCCACTCTCACCACTCTTGTTCCACATAGTACTGGAAATACTAGCCATTGCAATCAGTCAAGAAGAAGAAGTAAAAGGTATCCAAATTGGAAAAGAAGTAAAACTGTCCGTATTCACAGGTGACATGATACTGTACATAGAAAACCCTAAAGACTCCATCAAAAATTATTAGACTTAATAAATGAATTTGGTAATGTAGCATGATACAAAATTAACACCAAGAAATCTATAGCATTTCTACACAACCAATAATGAACTTATAGATAGAAAGAGTAGAAAATCAATCCCATTTGCCATCACACCAAAAAAATTAAGATACCTAGGAATAAACTTAACTAAGGAGGCGAAAGAACTATATGTGAAAAACTACACAACACTGAAAAGAGACAGATAGAAGAACATACTGTTTTCATAGGTTGGTAGAGTAGACATCATCAAAATGCCCATACTACCCAAAGCAATCTATAGATTCAATGCACTCCCCATTAAAATACTAAGCACTAACATCTTCCTAATTAACACTGGTAATGTAATCTGTCTATAAATCTTGATTAAATCCTGAGGAAGAGAGGAGGACAGATTAAAGGACATCCTACCTGATAAAAGAGTAATATGCAAAGTAGGTGTCACTCCATCACAAAGATGGCCACCCCCATAGCCTCAAGATGGTTGCTCCCATGGCCACAAGATAGTGGTGCCCATAGCACCATCCTATCTAATAAAAGAGTAATATGCAAATTAGGCATCATTTTGTTACAAAGATGTCCACCCCCATAGTCACAAGATGGCTGCTCAGGTAGCCACAAGATGGCCACTCCCATGGCCACAACATGACAGTGCCCATAGCTACATTATATCTAATAAAAGAGTAATATGCAAATTAGGCATCACTCCATCACAAAGATGACCACCGCCATAGCCACCAGAAGGCTTCCCCCATGGCCACATGATGGTGGTACCTAGGACCATATGATGGCAGCCCACATAGCCACAAGATGCAGGTGCCCATAGCCACACTCTATCTAATAAAATAGTAATATGCAAATTAGACATCACTCTATCACAAAGATGTCCTCCCCCATGTCCACAAGATGGTGGTGTCCACTCAGGTTCAGCCCCTCCACTTAAGTAGTCAGTCCTGTTAGGCAGGCAGGCAGGTGGCTGGAAAGGCATGGGGGCCCAAGGGGCAGAACAGGTGATCAGATGGGGCTGGGGGTCCCCTGCCTAGGCCAGATACCTTTGTCAGAGGCCTCAGGCATAGGAAAGGGCAGAGCCAGTGATTTGAAGGGGCAGGGGAAGAATTGGTAATCGGAGGGGTATGAGGGTGCCCTACCCAGGCATAAGGTCTAGGCAAGGGCAAGGCCGGAGATTACAGGGGACTGGGTGCCACAGAGCCAGTGAAAAGAGGTGCAGGGGCAAAGCCTATGATCGCAGGGGTCTGAGTACTTGTGGAACCAGCAAAGCAGGGGTCTAGGGGTACCCTGCCCAGGTCTGCAGCCTTGGCCATAAGCTATAGTGGAGCAAGGGCAGAGCCAGCAATTGCAGAGGCCTGGGCTCTGAGAAGCCAGCGATCAAAGGGGTTTGGGGGTCCCCTGTCCAGGCCTGCGGCCTGGGTAGGGGTGGAGCTGGGATTGGAGGGGCAGGGGTGGAGCCGTTGATCAGAGTGAACTACAGAGGAAACACCTTTTCTGACCGCTCAGTGCATAATGCCTCAGCCTGCTGACTGTAGGGTCTGAGTTCAATTCTGACCAAGGGCATGTACCTAGGTTGTAGGCTCCTCCCTGGCCAGGGCCCAGGTCAGGGCATATGCAGGAGGCAACCAATCAAAGTGTTCCTCTCACTTTGATGTTTCTCTCTGTTTCACCCTTCTCTTCCACATTCTCTAAAAATCAATGGAAACATATCCTTAGGTGAGGATAAAAAAAAATAGAAAGAAAGAAATGTCATATCCTATGAAAGATATACCTTGAAAATGCCTAAAGAAAGTTGTCAATTCTTCATGGTGAAGTGACTGGAGTCCGTGTTGATGAAAATACCTTGGTGGCTGCGGTGACTGGCAGTGGCTGGAGCAGCGAGGTGATGAGGCTGTTGGCTTCCCCTGATTAGCCTGGTCACCTCCCATAAAGGGAGGCCAGACTGTGGCTTAGGCTCGCTCCCTAAGGGGAGCAAAGAGCAGGACTAAGCTGTTAGTAAGACACCTCCTGAGGGCTCCCAATATATGAGAGGGGGCAGGCTGTGATGAGGAACCTCCTGACCCCAGTGCATGAATTTCGTGCATGGGGCCCCTAGCATGCATAAGTGAGCAAACAACCGAATGACTGAATGACCAGGTGCTATGATGTGCACTGAGCACCAGGGACAGATGCTCAATGAACAAGATCAGACTCTCTTCTCTCTGGATTGGATTTGCAGGGATTGTGCCAAAATAGGCTATCTAACATCACCCAAGGGGTCTAGATTCTGAGAGGGTTCAGGCCAGGCCAGGGGACCCCACCAGTGCATGAATTCATGCACCGGGCCTCTAGTTATTAGTATAATTAGTCAATTTTAAATAAACATCTTATTTTAGTTAATATTATTGTATATATGATAATGACATTTTGATTATATAGGACAAGGGAGAAGAACGTGTGGCCCAAGGGCCATATAAGGCCTGCAAAATCATTTGGTCCAGCTCTGCCTAGTCATTAGGGGTTAGTTAATTAAATGTTTGACCAAATATAGCAGGCTAATTTTTAAGTTGATAATTTTGTGTGGCTCATAAATGATGTTATAAATATCCAAATGACCCTTGGCAGAAGAAATGTTTCCTATCCATGATATAGGAGGACCCTCTTATTCCACACCACACATGCAGCTGTATTTATGGGAGAAATGCCATGCCACTGTTAATTTATTTTTAGATATGTACCTCAAAAATAATAGGAAATATGTATAGAGACAAATAAAGCAAATTACAAACAATTAGCAAATTTGGTGAAGGTTATTTGGTGGTTATTATACCACTCTAACTATCTGTAGGTTTGAAATCTTTGAAAACAAAATAAATCAGAAAAAAATGCAATATATAATAACAAGAGCACTATCAAATAAACTTAGAAGCATTCTAAAAGTATTCAAAAGAGTGAGAGATTACTTCTAGAATGAGAAATTGGAGGAAGTTTCTACAAGATGGACACATTTGTACCAGGTCTTGAAAACTGTAAAAAATTTTAACAGGCAAATGTGGAAAAGAAATGCACTGTAGGTGGGATAATGATTTGAGTCAAACATAAAAATATAATAATAATTATTATTATTGCTATTTATGTATATAAAACCCTAAGCGACCAAATGATCCAGAACAACCAGAACGAACAATCAGTTGCTATGATGTGCACTGACCACCAAGGGGCAGACATTCAATGCAGAAACTGTCCCCTGGTGGTCAGTGTGCTCCCACAACCAACTTCCTATGGCCAGCCAACCTCCCATGGTTTCCCCTCCCCCTAGCTGGCTAACCTCCTAGAGTTCCTGCCCCTGGCCCTTCCTGTGACCCTTCCTCCCACCAGCCAACCTCCTGAAGCCCTTTCCCCAGCTGGCTGGGCCTGATCAGCCAACAGCCAGCATCTCACGGTCCCAATTAGCCCAATTGCTGGCCAAGCTGAGGGATCCCACCCATGCAAAATTTGTGCACCAGGCCTCTAGTTATCAATAATAACTATGCCTCATGACTGATTTTTAAGACTAAAGAATTCAAAGGAAATTGAGATAAGTTGGCCCACACTTTGAAATAATTAGTAACAGTTTTGTTAAGCTGCATTAGGTGGGAACAATATATAACATATACATAGAGGAATAACTTAAACTTCATCCAGATAGACTATGTAGCCCTCAAAAAATCCCAAATATTTTATATGTTAAGCCTATGAAGCTAGACATAGTATTGAAGATGTCAGTTAGTACTATATCCATGAGACAAATTATGTAGCCATCAATGAAATTCAGTTACTTTCTCTATCTTTAAAGCAATAGCTCCCAATCAAAATGTATACATTCTAATAAAGAGCCCTTCAAATGCATTAGTGGTAGGATTCTGAAGCTCTTGAATCTTAGTTTTGAGAGTAAAGATTTTAAGCTTGTTTCTAGGAATAGGAAAGCACAGTGCAAACAATCTGATTCTCAAGTCCAATGTTTGTCCAAATCGTAGCTCAGCAACAATTTTGATAAATATCTTATAAAGATATTTTCATCTTTAAGATAAGAATAATCAGACTAAATTCATCAAGTTGTATAAAGATTAAATATAGTAATATATAATTCCCAGCACAAAGCAAATGCTTAATAGGTGTTAATATTTATTTTTATCATGTTTTAGCAGATTATTCTTTTGGAGAAGAAAACGGAAAGCACTGCTAAATTTAATGACAAAAAATAATCATCTGTTATTATAGATCTTGAATAGATGAGACAAGAAGTTGTCTAATCTCAACTGGGTTTTGTTGGTAGCATATAAGTTCACCTAGGGTCACTTGAGAAACTTGGTTCTTCTCCTCACATGTTATCTTTCTACAAGGGCTAGTGAGATAAGACAAGAATGTCTCTGTTTGTTTGTTGTTTTTTTATGGAGATAAAATATTACAGAAGAAAAAAATGTCTAATTATATAAACACTAAGGGCCTAGTGCACGAAATTCGTGCACTGGAGGGGAGGAATGGTCCTCAGCCCAGCCTGCCCCCTCTCACATACTGGGAGCCCTCAGGAGGTATCCTACTGACGACTTAGACCCACTCCCTAATCCCCTTGGAAAGTGGGCCTAAGCCACAGTCTGGCCTCCCTTTGTGGGAGGTGACCAGGCTAATCAGGGGAAGCCACCAGCCCCATCATCCCACTGCTGCAGCCACTGCCAGTCACTGCAGCCACCAAGGTGTTTTCATCAACATGGACTCCAGTCCCTTCACCATGAAAAAAATGACAACTTTCTTTAGGCATTTTCAAGATATATCTTTCATAGGATATGATATTTCTTTTTTTCTTTTTTCTTTTTTCATCCTCACCTGAGGATATGTTTCCTTTGATTTTTAGAGAATGTGGAAGAGAAGGGTGAAACAGAGAGAAACACCAAAGTGAGAGGAACACTTTGATTGGTTGCCTCCTGCATATGCCCTGACCTGGGCCCTGGCCAGGGAGGAGCCTACAACCTAGGTACATGCCCTTGGTCAGAATTGAACCCAGACCCTACAGTCAGCAGGCTGAGGCATTATGCACTCAGCCAAACCGGCTAGGGCAGGATATCACATTTCTTAGCCTTCCAGCAGTGGACTTTCATTTTTTTTCTCCAAGTGTTTGGTGGAAAAACCTTTGATTACCTTTAGGGATTCTTATTACCCAAGTTACTAAGAATATTACCAGTGGCATACAGGGAGGTTAGCCAATGAGTGGTCAGAAAAGGTGTTCCCTCTGTAGTTCGCTCTAATTACCCACTCCAACCCTGCTCCTCCAATCCCAGCTCCACCCCTGTCAAGGCCTGTAATCTCTGTTCGAGGATGCAGGCCTGGGCAGGGGACCCCCAAATCCCTCTGATCGCTGACTTCATAGAGCCCAGGCCTCTGCAATCACCAACTCTGATCCTGCCCCCTGCTATTGCCAGCTCTGCCCTTGCCACACTGGCAGCCTCTGGCCAAGTCTGTGGGCCTGGGCAGGTGATCGCCAGATCCCTGCTTTGCCAGCTCCACCAGTGTCCAGACCCCTGTGATCACAGGCTCTGCCCCGTCCCTCCGATCACTGGCTCTGAGGAGCCCAGGTCCCTACAATCTCCAGCCTTGCCCCTGCCTAGGCCTGAGGCCTTTGGCCCAGGCCTTATGCCTGGGTAGGGCACCCTCATACCTCTCTGATCACCAGCTCTGCCTCTGCACCCTCCAATCACCAGCTCCATCCTTGCCCTTGCCTTAGGCCTCTGGTGAAGGCCTTTGGCCTGGGCAGAGGACCCCCAGCCCCCTCTAATAGCCTGTTCTGCCCCTCAGGCCCCCTATCTCCCCTGTCACCTGGTTGGCTAACAGGCCTGACCACTTCAGTGGTGGGGCTGAGCCGAACTGGGGGGCCTCCATCTTGTGGGCATGGGGGCAGACATCTTTGTCATGGGATTCTGTCTAATTTGAATATTGCTCTTTTATTAGATAGGATTTCTCAAGCTTCTGCTTGAAACATGCTTCCTAGCATCCCACTAGCCTAAGGTCACATGGCTGAACCTATCTTCTAGGTTACATGACAATGGTTATGAAAGAGTTTAGTGTAATGGTTCATAATTATGGAAAAGTGAAATACCAATTTATTTTTTGCCATTTTTTCACACTTCCAGTACTCAGAACTCTTTTGAAAAGTGTGCATCAGTGCAGAAGTAATCCTATATAATAAAAGAATAATATGTAAATTGTCCCCTCAACTGGGAGTTCAACCAGAAGTTCAGCCAGATGGCGGGACCCACTCGCCAGCCTCTGGCGTACCCAGCCGACCCCCACCCATGCATGAATTCGTGCACCGGGCTTCTTGTGATCTTCTAATTCTTAATAAAGTTGTCTCTTTAATTCATGTCTCTTCCCCCGTGTGTGTTGACTATGGGGCTGTTCTTCACCTCACTAACATCAGCCTTTTGGTGGTGGAATTGTTCAGCTACTAAAGTGTCCAAAGAATATTATGTTAGTCAACTTGTATTACAATGACAAAATACCACAGGCTTTATGTTTTGAAAACATAGACATTTATTCTCTGACAGTTCTGGAAGCTAGAATTCCATGAATAAGATACCAGAAAATCCCATTTCTGGTAAGGGTTTCTTTCTAAGGCTGATAGACATCTGGCCACTTTCTTACTCTTCTCACATGGCCCTTTCTCAGTGCTTGCATGTGAAGAAAGAGAACTCTCTCTCTCTCTCTCATGTCTCTTCCTCTGGGGACATCTATTGGATCAGAGCTCTACCTTTATGACCTCATCTAACCTGATTTACTTCTTCATAATCCCTGTCTCTAAATCCTACCACACTGAGAGTTATATCATCAATATATCAGTTTTAGGGGACACAAACATTAAGTCTATAACAAAAATAAAATGGAGAGTAGTGAAGATTGAGCTGATGATTCATTACATTTAAGAAATTATGAAGCACTAAACAATTCTCAGAAACAAACAGATGGATCTACAACCAGAGTCGGAAAATGAAATCTGACCATCAGATTATTTTTGCATGGCCTGTGGCCTAAGAATATTTTTACATTTTAAAAAAGTTTTTAAAAATTAAAAGAATAACATTTTGTGACATGAAAATTGTATGAAATTCAAGTTTAAGTGTTCATAAATAAAGTTTTATTGGAACAAACAGTGTGTCTGATTTTGTAAAAAAATTGTTTTTTTTTTGCAGAGAGGAATGGAGAGGGATAGTTAGAAACATCGATGAGAGAGAGAGAAACATCAATCAGCTGCCTCCTGCATGCCCCCTACTGGGAATGTGCCCACAACCAAGGTACATGCCCTTGACCGGAATCAGACCTGGGAACCATCAGTCCACAGGCTGATGTTCTATCCACAGAGCAGAACCGGTTAGGGCAGGGCTGAGTAATTTCAAGAAACTCCATACATGGTGCTCTTATCATTTCACACGGAGGCAGTCACTACAAATTTCAGAGACACAGTTGGAAATGGGCCATCTCAAGTGCCCTGTGTAGCACCATGCCACAATATTTTATTATTATTTTATCAGTGTATGCCATCATGTCAAAACAAAAACAAATGAAAAAAGAAAACAACTTTGAATGTCACATTATTAAAGTCATAGTGAATTGTGCCTTGTTGTATTATCAAATTTGATAGTATTAGATTCTTGAAGTATTACAATAATCTATGAAAGATAAGTAGGTATTATTAAGCACCCCACCCCCAATATTTCTCCTTAAAGAAATAGGACCAAGCTGCATCATGTTTATTACAAAACTAGGGACCCGGTGCACAAAAATTTGTGCACTCGGGGTGGAGGGAGTCCCTCAGCCCGGCCTGTGCCCTCTCACAGTCTGGGACCCCTCAGTGGATGTCCTATGATGGCCCCAGTCTGCCAGGCGCCTTTTGTGTGTGTGTGTGTCACCACTGGGGACCTGCCCCCAGCCGCATCTGAGGCTTGGAGCAGTCCTCCTATGTGTGTC
>PVJC01015946.1:0-34341 GCA_004026665.1 Murina feae
GTCATATCCTGTTGAAAATGCCTAAAGAAAGTTGTCATTTTTTTCATGGTGAAGGGACTGGAGTCTGTGTTGATGAAAACACCTTGGTGGCTGTGGTGACTGGCAGTGGCTGCAGAAGCGGGGTGATGGGGCTGGTGGCTTCCCCTGATTAGCCTGATTGCCTCCCTCAAAGGGAGGCCAGACTGTGGCTTAGGCCCGCTCCCCAAGGGGAACAAGGAGTGGGCCTAAGCCATCAGTAGGACACCCCCTGAAGGTTCCCAATATGTGAGAGGGAGCAGGCTGAGCTGAGGAACCCCCCCCCCCCAGTGCACAAATTTCATGCACTGGGCCCCTAGTCAGTAATAAGAAGAACGTAATTAGACCGGACTGCTGAACGACCTTCTTAACATCCTTCTGGATGAAGCTGTGGTGGCAGGTGCCAAGGCAGAGGTGGTTAGGGGCTATTAAGCAGGCAGGTGAGTGGTTAGGAGTGATCAGGTAGGCAGGTAAGTGGTTAGGGGAGATGAGGCAGGCAGACAGAGTGGTTAGGGGAGATGAGGCAGGCAGGCAGAGTGGTTAGGGGCAATCAGGCAGGCAGGCAGAGGTGGTTAAGAGTGATCAAGCAGGCAGGTAAGTGGTTAGGGGAGATGAGGCAGGCAGGCAGAGTGGTTAGGGGCAATCAGGCAGGCAGGCTAGTGGTTAGGAGCCAGTGGTCCCAGAATGGGAGAGAGATGTCCGACTGCCAGAGGGCAGACAGTTGACTGGTCAACCAGTTGCTATGATGGGCACTGACCACTAGGGAACAGATGCTCCAACTGGGTTCGGCCAATCAGGACTGAGTGAGATGGGCCAGACATGCCCTGGAGCCCTCCCGCAGTCCCTCCCCAGCTGGCCAATCTCCCGCATCCCTCCCTAACCCTGATCGTGCACCGGGTGGGGAACCTTGGCCTAGCCTGCACCGTCTCACAATCCGGGCTGAGAACACCCCTCACCCCCAAGGTTCACAAATTTTGTGCACTGGGCCTCTAGTACTCTCTAAGAAAACAAATTTAAAACACTAGGGGGAAATATTTATTTACATGTTAACACATTAGAAACAATTCCATAAATATTCTTTTAAGCCTTTTATATTAAGACTAGAGGCCCAGTGCATGGATTCGTGCACCAGTGGGGGTCCTTCAGCCTGGCCTGTGCCCTCTTGCAATCCAGGACCCCTTGGGGGATGTTGAACAGCCAATTTTGGCCCGATCCCTGCAGGCCAGGCCAAGGGACCCCACCGGTGCACAAATCAGTGCACCAGGCCTCTTGTATGCATGTAAGATCTTTGGTTAAGCTCTTCCCATCCTCCCCCCTCCTCCCTTCTCCTTTTCTTCTGAGTTTCATCAGTCTGTTCCATGTTTCCATGCCTGTGGTTGAGCATCTGCCCCCTGGTGGTCAGTGTGTTCCATAGCTACCAGCCAGTTGGCCGGTATGCCAGTCACTTAGGCTTTTATATATATAGATGTGTGTTCTGCAGCCCTTTTTATGGGTGTTTAAATGAGCATCTAACATGTCTGAAGGCAGAGGTGAAATACAAGAAAGATACAGATTAGACTCAGTTGGGGTTCTCCCAAGAGCCCTAAATCTACAGTTTCATTTCCATTCTTGGAGAGTCTATGTCAGTATATAGTTATTTTTAAATTATAAAACTCTATGCCATTTTAAAGCCTCTAAATAGAGCAGACATTATCTATTATTACTATCATAACATAGATCCTTTATTGACTATTTAAAATAACCAAATTACATCATGGCCAGTTTCCCTTAGTGGTTAAAGCCTTGGCCCATGAACCAAAGGAGCCTGAGTTTGATTCCCGGTCAAGGACACAGACCTGGGTTGCAGGTTCCATCCCTGCCCAGGTTGGGGCGTGTGAGGAAGGCAACCAATTGATGTATCTCTCTCACATCAATGTCTCTCTCCTTCTCACACTCTCCTCCCTTGTGCCTCCTGCTCCCTTCCACTATCTCTAAAAACCAATGGAAAGAAATATATCCTCAGGTGAGGATTAACAATAAAATAACTAAATGAAGTGGCTTCCAAATAAATTTGCGAGTAGTATAATGAGTGGCAGACCTTTAAGATCTAATTAACTTTATTTGGCAGACACATGCCAACACACATGCATGTATTTTAATATAATAGTCACTTCTTAGACATAACCTAATCCATCCAATACAGCTGAAAATGTGTCCCACTTTGCATGATTTATCATTGAACCCCAGCTCCTTTTCCTGTGTTCATGGAACTAGTAGGGAAGACAGAACTCCACTTTTCTTGAAATGTCAAGAAGGGCAGATGCACTCTGACCTCAGCTTTAAATTTAACCAAGAATATGGGAGGATTTGAGGCTGCTCAACATACCTGGCAAGGAATTTTCCCCCAAGCACTAATCTCCGAAGAGCCTGAAAAAATTTGCAGGCAAAACCTTATTGTCTCTTGACATGAAGTTATGCTCAGCATGCTAACTATAAGCCAGAGCTTACTTTCGGAACAGCATACAACATGTTCCTACTCTTTGTAATGTCTGTGCTAAAATACCAGGCTTGTGATGATGATTATTCTCTACTGTCAATGTTTCTTAAGTGCCTACAGTAGGAGTAGGGCTTGCTTCTTAAGAATCTTAAAATCTGTTTTTAGCAAGGCTTTAAAGATTGAATCTTTATCTTGCTGTCATTATGTTTTTCTAAGGAGTAAAACACACACACACACACACACACACACACACACACAAGAAAACCCACAGAATTATTTTAGGTCCCCATTAAAATGTAGAACATTCTGTGGTGACTGGCTGCTGGTGACACTGATAACCGGAAATACTACAACTTACTGAACCAGGACTAAGTGATATGTGTTGTAATGTGCACTTTACACTCTTTTCTCTCATGCAGGTGATATTACCTGTATTTTTCAGATGAGAAACAGGTTTAGAGAGGTTTTTAAAACTTGATGAGTTCACACAGCTAATACGGAACAGCAAGATTCAAACCTGAAGCAACCCAACTCCAAATCCTACTATGAACCTTTTTTTCTTTCAAAATTCCTGCAGTCAGTGGGAACAATCTAATATGTGTTCATTCATTCACACCTACATAGTGCTAGGCCCTAGTACCGTCTCCAGGCCTCTGCCTTCCTGCGTGTCCATTTGATTGAAATGAATACATGCTTAATATTAATTAAGTGATATGGGGAAAAAATAAAGGAAAATAGAGAGACAGAAATTCCTGAGAGGTACACTGTGTATTGGGGTAGGGATGGTCTCCTTGAGAATTTGTTAGCTGAGGGGAGACCTTAGATGAGACAAGAGAGGAGAAAGCCCTGCAGATATTTGGAGAGAAGAGCTCTCAACCCAGACGGGAGAACAAGTGCAAAAGCCCTGAGGCGGGAATTTGCTGCATCTGAGAACCACATGGTAGGCCAGTGCGGCTGGAGAACGAGGGGTGAAGGAGAGCATGAGAGAAATGAGGACAGAGAGCCAGCCAGGGTGGTTCAGGGAGGCTCTGCAGGCCAGGGTAAGGATTTACAATGTTTAATTGAGATGTTTGATGGGAACCTAATGAAAGACTGGGCTTCGGGGAAGGCCTAAGTCTCACTGACCCTGGCCATAGGGAGAACAGATTGAGGGGAGGGGGCCTCAGCTGAAATAGGGAGTGCAGTTAGGATGCTGCCTTGCCCCAGGGACGTGTGGTGGCCCAGAGAGTGCACAGCAGTGGGGGCACTGGTGAGTGCTGCATTTGGTGTCTATTTTGAGAATTCAGGGTCAGGGGATTTATTACTAACTGGGGACATGGGCAAATCTTATAAAACAGTGGAACAATAAGGACAATGTCCAGCTTCTTAGTTAGCTGCAAATTAGTTAGCTGGATTAGTTAGCTGGATTGTTAGCTGCAAATTCTTCCAGGCATCTCCCACATAATATTTGGGGAATGCAGGACCCGTCACTGGCAGTATTTTGAGATGGGGGAAGACTATTACAGCCTCATCTGCACCTCCCTGAGAGCTCAGCTAGCCACCAATTTGCCTTATTAGTTGGTAAGTGTTCATCCTAATTCTAGATAAAGTTCTCAAATGAATTAAATCCAAAGGATGAGAGGATAATAAATGGATCTGATCATCTATAAAATGGGAATAACTGAAGTGGGTAAGAAGGTGAGGCACAGAAAAGCAAGGCAGGGCTAATTGAGAGGGAAGGCTGTGATGAGCCGGGGAAGTGCACAGAGTGGTGGGGCAATCTGAAGTTGCTCACCAAGACTGAGCACAATCTAACACGTGTGGAAAGGAGTGAAGGGCTGGTGGAGCTTTCCAGCGCTCGGAAGCACTGATCTCCTAAATATGGCACGCTGGTCAGCAGTGGAGCACACCATCCTGCTCCTCACTTTTCTGAGGTAGGAAGACTGGGGCTCATGCTTCTCTAGCCAGAACAGGTGCGTGTGCGTGTGCGTGTGCGTGTAGACGTGCATATGCATGCATGTACGTGGGTGCGTATGTGGCTAAATAAAGCCTACTCGATCTTGCCTCTCCTCATGGTTGACTTCGGATGGCCCACACTCGGCCAACCACCATGCAAAGTCACAGCTTTTCCTTCCTTTTTTGTGTGTACGTTTGTAAACCGTAACATTCACACCCTGTGAAATGGGCCTAGGCCAGAAAACACTGGGGAGTAGGGGAAGCTGGGGGAAAGGCAGGGGAAAAAAGATATATATAAAAAAAAATAAAATAAAATCTAAATGAGAAAAAAAAGAAGTGCGAGAAGGAGGTTGTTGCCTTGACTTTCAAATGGTAGACTTTGTTGATTCTCATGCATACCTAAGGAGGGGTGTGTGTGTGTGTGTGTGTGTGTGTGTGTGTGTGTGTATTTGCGGGGTCAAGAGTTGACTAGCAACCCTCAGAATGTTTGACAAGAAAGGAGTGAAAACCATCACCTGGTAGGCTAATGTACTAGTGTTTATTCAGCACAGGTGAATTTGTTGGATGTTTTGTGTGTGATTAAATGTAAAAATCCCCAATTTTTTTTTAAGTTCTTTCAAGGAGAAGGCACTTAGCTAACTGCAACAGCTAGCAGCCTTGCTCCAAAGGAAGATACTAGAGTACCTGCTTCTTTTCCATACCTGCTGGATTGGTTCAACCAAAGGGCACTTGAGCCAGCACTTCTCAGATGAAAACCTCTTCTCAGTGACCGCAGCCCTGTTTCCCCTGTGGGACGTATGATTTGCCTGTCAGTGTTGTGAGTACACATGTGTGTGATGCTTTTGTTTCCCCAGCAGAGAGATTCCCTCTAAGCTGGGTCAGTGTTTAGTTCTTATTACAAAGTTCGGAGTTTCGGGAATTCCAAGTAGGTTGCTAATTCCTGCTGATAAAGGTGAGCAGCCCTCACAATGAGTGTATAAACAGAAAGTTTATTGTGAGGTAATCAGAGCTGATAGTGGTTTTACCAGCAACAGTGATACTCATACCCAGTGGCTGAAATAAGGCTGAATGCCTACCTGGAGCTAACCCTGGGCCGTCACACCTGGACTGGTTGTCTACTCTGGTAGACTGTGTGTGTGTGTGTGTACACACACACATTTTATAGTAGTTTCATGGCACTGTGAAATTCAGTTGCTTTTCAGCAGCCAGTCTAAGTAGGGTAGGTAATCATGAGCCCTGGGCAGGCATAGCACCCAGCCCCATCTCAGGAGCATCTATGTTATTTCCAGTAAGATTTAGGCTGGAAGCTCCTGGCAGACAACAGGAAAGCACCTGGTGTTGCCAGCAACAATCTCCTTCTCCCTTAAAAGCTGTAATGGGCAAGTTTCCCAAAACAGGAGAGAAAAATCTATGATTGTATGATTTCGTAATCTGACCTATAATTCCCTTAATGATCAGCACTAAAGGAGCATCTAGGTAGATGAATCTGTAGTTGGATGACTATTATACCCAATGTCTTTTTATACCCAATGTTTTGATTAGTAAATAGCTGTCATAATAGAAGTAGAAATTTCATGATTTTTCACAGGCTTCTTTAGCAATAACTGACTAGCAAAGTATTTCAAATGAATGAATCAGATAGAAAGAGCATGTCTCAGTTTTGTACTCCACAAAAAGATAAGCACAACAGACATGTTAATTTCTAAACTTAGGTTAAAAAAACTAACTGGCAGGTTCCACATGAACAGAGACTTGATTTGCCAGAGTGAAATGTTGGATATTTTGAATGTTAGATGATCACAGGTTCCATCTGAACCAAGTTTGAAGTGATTGCTTTTTTATATTGGGGTGTGTGTGTGTGTGTGTGTGTGTGTGTGTGTGTAAGGGTATAATTTACATATAGTGAAGTG
The DNA here is from genome assembly GCA_004026665.1 of Murina feae. Lineage (NCBI taxonomy): Eukaryota > Metazoa > Chordata > Mammalia > Chiroptera > Vespertilionidae > Murina > Murina feae. The sequence goes on from PVJC01015946.1 coordinate 6,337, forward strand.
CATCATTTTAAGAGAACAGTTCAGCGAGTTTTGACAACTGCATGCACCCATTCAACCCAGGATATAGAATATTCACACTTCCACAAAACTGATCAAGACATAGAAAATTCCCTTCCCCACAAAAAATTTCCTTCCTGGCCCCTCCCAAGAAGCAAACTCTGTTCTGACTTCTTTCACCATCAATTAGTGTGCCCAGTCCTAGAACTCTATCAATGGAATCATGCAATATATACTCTTGTGTCTAGTTTCTTTCACTCTGTAAAATGGTCTCGGGGTCATCCATTTTGTTGAGTTTATCAGTAGTTTCTCACAGGTTGGATTCCCCGGAAAGAGACAAAGAGTAGCGTGCAGGACGTTTATTAAGGAGGCCGCTTGGGACCTATCGCTTTGAAAGGGAGGCAAAAGACGCAGGGGTGGAGCTGTAAGGCAGCCCAACACCAGCCTCAACTGATGCCAGTGGGTGCACTCAGCTCATAAGTGCATGGATTGTTCCGTGATAGAATTCTCTCCTGTCAGTGGGAGCACTGGAGACAGATGGCAAGTTCTGCCCACTCTGTAGTGCTCAGGCATTGAATGTGGGATGCTTCTCCCCCAAAAGGCTGACTGCTAAGGGCAGTCTTCCAGCAGCACCCCCAGGAGCATGGGAATATGTCCTAAAGTTCTGAAAGGGTTTCAGGCAGCACGTCATAGAGTTTAATTGCTGAGTTCCAGTGATGGATATAACACAGTATATTTTATCCTCCCTCCTGTTGATGGGTATTTGGCTATTATGAATAACGCTGCTATGAACATTCTTGAACTGGTCTTTTCTATGGATATATGTGTTCATTTCTCTTGGATAAATGCCTAGAAATAGAATTTCTAAATCATTAAATAAGTATATATTTAACCTAATATAAACTGCCAGACCAAATTCCAGATTTACCATTTTACACCCCTCCAACAATGAATAAAAGTCCCTGTTACTATATGTTCTCACCAACACTTGGTGTCTAGTCTTTTTAATTATGGGAAAGACGTGAAAAGTTTCCCAGCCATGTGAATAGGAATGTCAGAAGAGATTTCTGCTTGGGTTGGAGTTTAGACTAGATAGATTCTGAATTTATGATACACAAAAGGCACCATTTCATATATGTTGTTATAGCAAAAATCACATTTAACCCGTTCACTTTAAGTCCTTTACTATTTTGGGAGTTATACTGACACATCCAAATTTATTTCAAAATGTCTTTGAATTCTTGAAGTTCAGGTTAAACTTATGTGTGAACTTAATCTGAAATTGAACCTCCTTTCTTCTATACTTGAAAATGAATTACAGTGCTCAGATTCTTTTTCCTAACAGATTCCTTCAATAAAGTATATTTAGATAATGTGCTTTAATAGTACCGATCAGTTAGTATATGCAAGGCTGTGTGCTAACCATGTCACATGTGTTACAATTAATTGTAATTCTTACAATTACTATAATTATCACCCAATCTTACAAATGAGGAGCTGATAGGGAAAGATGGAGCTGCTTCATTCATTCAACAAGCATTTATTGATTGCCACCAACATACAAGGGGATAAGGTATTGAACCAAAAAAAATAGTTTTCCTTATGGAGATAGAATTCTAATAGTAGGAGACAGGAGATAGATAGATAGATAGATAGATAGATAGATAGATAGATAGATAGATAGATACTGGTAGGTAGGTAGGTAGATAATAAAAAGTTTCACTTTGTGCTTTCTGTCCTATGTTTACAGCTTTGGTGTAGTAACTAGATAGAATGATATAATATATGTGCATTATACAGTATTATTATGCACCTAGACATCATACTACACAGCAGGCATCCATGGCTGGCTAAGAGTTGCAGACATGGGTTCAGATCACTGTTGGAGAGTCAAGAATGGGTCACAGTCATGGTCTTTGAAGCTTAGCTCACCCTTTGAGCTCTAACTAATTTAAGGCATGTTCTAAGAATTGCTTCTGTAATTCAGTTATGCTGGGTGGGGGTGGACAGTTCAGCTTTGGCAGTATAATATTTTTGAGTGAATAATGATATAGGTTCACAAAAGCCATGTATTTTGATATACAACCTACATTTCGTCTCAACTGTTGTCTATAGTCCATTTTTCAGGCTCTGTACCTCTTTGAACTCATCAGAGGGGAAAGTGTGGACTTAACCATCTGGCTTTTTCCCAACTGCTAAGGTCTTTCCATTCCACACTACACTTTCCCTCAATTCAAATTAAACTTCTCATATGTCTGCTTCTTCTCAAACAATCTATATTCCCACTTGTTCTGGTTATCTATTGCAGCATTACTATTACCCAAAACTCAACAACTTGAAACAACATATTACCTCTCAGTGTTTGTGTGTCAGGGGCTTAATGGGGTCCTTGCTTAGAGTCTCACGGTGTCACAAAGCTGCAATTAAGGTGTCAGCAAGGGCTGTGGTCTTATCTGTGGCTTGACTGGGGAAGGACATTCTTCCCAGCTCGTGCAGCTGCTGGCAGCATTCCAGTCCTTGCAGAATGTCAGACTGCAGGCCTGTTTCTTGCTGGTCTTGAGCCAGAATACTCTGCACGGTGTTTTCCACGTGGCAGCTTACAACATGGCAACTTGCTTCTTTGTAGCCAGGAGGAGAGTGTCTCCTAGCAAGACAGATGTTCCAATCTTACATAATGTAAGCATGGGCACAGAATCACATACTTCCTTGCCATAGTGTGTTGAGTAGAAGAAAGTCAAATCCCATCCACCCTCAAGGGAAGGGCTTACATAATGTGTGAATACCAGGGACCCACCTTGGCATCTGTCCACCACACCTCTGATGTTCTGAAACAATTCCTGTATTACCTTAGTCAAATGTTTCCTTCCTGCAAAAGCAGAGTAAACTAGAACCCTTCCACTGTTAACCGTGTGCTATGATTTGTGTGTTAATGAATATTCCTGTTTAGCTTTAGCACTGTTAATATGTTTTTTCAACATGCAAGTATCTTTTGTTTATTTATTTTTTATTGTTGACACTATTACAGATGCCCCCCCCCCCCCCGCCCTTATCCACCTCCACCCAGCTTCCTCCATCCCTCCCTCGGACCATCACCACACTGTTGTCTGTGTCCATGGGCTATGCATATATGTTCTTTGACTAATCTCTTCAACCTTCTTTCATCCTGTCCCCCCTCCCCCCACCAATTTTCCTCCCCTCTGACCTGGCTCAGTCTGTTCCATGTATCCATGCCTCTGGTTCTATTTGGTTTGTCACTTTATTTTGTTCATTAGATTCTACGTATAAGTGAGATCATATTACATTTGTCTTTCTCTGTCTGGCTTATTTCGCTTAGCATAATGCATAATCTTTGACATCCCTATGTTCATAGCAGCATTATTTACAATAGCCAAGATCTGGAAACAGCCCAAGTGCCCATCAGTAGAGGAGTAGATAAAAAAGGAACTCTTACCTTTGCGACAGTTATGACTGAACCTGGAGATGATTTTGCTAAACACTGTAATATTTTAACCAAATCAGTTTATCATAAGATGTGGAGAAATTAAACAAAGCTTTAACTGGAGGAATTGAAAATGTAAATGTATGTAAACAGTAGATGATGGTAATATTCAGATTATATGCTTTCTCCTTTACTGAATTTAAAAACGTGAGTACTCATCAGGAAATGGTATTCTGTTGACACTATTGCTTACTGCTAGGCCTAACAGTGACCCATTGTACTTTTATTGCATCCTCAGTTTCCTTTTCCTATTTCTCCTTGTATCCACAGATCTAAAGAGTGCATTGATACAGATCCGATTCATTCATTCATTCATTCATTCATTCATTCATTTATACGTAAAATACATGCTCAATGAGCACTTACCCATGTGCTGGCTCTTGCTGTCTTATAATGGTAAACAAGAATGGCTTCCAATGACACTCAGTCAGTGCAGGAGATGTTTGAGGAAACAGCCTTGGGATAAATTCCATGGTGTAAGTTCTGTGGAAATATATATGTTTAGGTCCTGGGAGATTTGACATCTAAGCCAACATGTCTTTGAAAACATAAAATATAGGAGAGTTGGAGGCCAGATACTGAGAATCAATCAACCCAAGTAGACATAGAAAATAAAACCTGAGGAAGGATGAGTCCTCTAGATGTTAATAAAAGAGGGAGACGAACAGAGGTTGGAGAACCAAGGCTTAGGGTAAATCTAGATAGAACATGGGAGGAAATGCCATGAATTTTTAGTATCGGCAGTGTTGGCCAGCTGGGAACACAGTTGCACTGTTCAGATAGTAATTTCAATTTTCAGAATAAGGTATTAGCTGTTTCTTTACAGACATAAATAATAGAGTACACCTAAATATCCAGCATGAAATAAAAAACTCCGAGTGAAATAGGGTAACATTTAACTTGAAAACAGAGCAAAAATTATCACCCTAAAAATCACAGACTCAAGTGGGAAATGTGAATGAAGGTTGACTATTTTATTCATAAATGTGGCTGAATATTATTTTTGGTACTGGTTCACAGAAGCAAATCATTGTGTGTGTTACTGGTTCACAAAACAATACTGTATATACCACCTATAAAAAAGAAATAAAGTAATCTGAAGAAACAGAGAATTCTTTGGGACTTTTTTTGGGTTTTGGAATGTTTATAGCACAGCAAAATCCACAGCATTTTCTGCTAAATCAGTCGATCAATCAATCAATCAGATAAAGATTGCTTCTTACTCTATATCTCGGGCCCCTCTATAACTTGTAAAAATTTCCCTGTGCCTTCTCACAATGGAAAGCCCTCTGCTTAGAGAGGTTGGGGAATGAAATCTCGTTAGCAAAAAAGCCTTGTTGCGTGGAGGGGGCGTGTGGGTTTAAAGCAGCAGTGTTCCAAGCCTGTTCTGTATGAGTACTTCTTATTGTGTGGTTTCTCCTGAATAAATCTTGTTTGGATGAAAGATTAAGTCTGAACACCTGCAAGTTGCCTCACCCTCCTACTTGGCTCCCACCTTTTTTCACCTATTTGGAGAATGTGTCAACTTTCCTTAATTGAGAAGTGATTTGTAGTTACTGAAATCCATTTTATATTATAAGGTCTCTTCAATCCGTACAACTTTCTCTGGAGGGTTGTTTTACTTGGAGGCATGTCTTAAATTCAGATTTAAATTCTAATAAAATAAATACGTTTACAGGGACAAACCTCATAGCTACATTTTTGCTCCCTGTGTTAAATACCAGAAGCATGAAAGTAAAGAACAGTTGAAGTTCAGACTGTTAAATATTAGAAACTACTGATTTTTTTTGTGATTCCCTTAAGGTATCATTTGAAGTTTTAAAGACACCATTGTGCTACGAATAAAAAAATATTTTTATAGAGAGGTATTTACTCTAAAAGAAACAAAAATAAATACTGGATATGAGTTTTTCATCTGTTTTTACTTATAGAATGCTGAGCTATTTAATAATGGAAGTGGTTTAAATAACACTAAGAATGCATTTGTATTTTTCCCTGAAGGCAAAATAATAAACTTTAAATTTGCCTTCCTACTAGTGATGTTTCAGTTCTTATAACTACCAGGTAGTTCTGTTCTTCATCTTGAATTGTCTTCAACTACATTCCAATAACTTTTTCTATTAAAAAATTCAGTGTAGATATTTTTACCTTTTGTTTAATTCTACATCTCAAGTATATAGAACAGAGCCTTTCACAAAGGATATGCATAATAAATATTTGTTAGTTGAATGATGAACCAATAAATGAGTTCTTATTTATACAGAACTATCATGCATATACAATAAAGATCTTATGTATTTTCATAGAATATGAATACAATGAAATACAGTTGTAACCCAAATGCCCATCCACTGGTAAATGGATAAACAAACTTTGGGATAGCCATATAATGGAACCCTACTCAGAACAAAAAGGAACGAAATACTAATATGCACAAATATATTAAGTGAAAGCAGCCAGGTATAAAAAAAACTGCATATGTGTTATTCCACTTTATGAAATTTAGGAAAGTTTAAACTATAGGGATGGAAAGTAAGTCAGTAGTTGCCCAATGCCGGTGTGGAACGGGAATTAACCATCAGGTAACTCTTTAAGATTCTCAAAGTTTCCTAAAACTTCATGGTGGTTGTGGTTGTACTACATATTTACCAATATTTGTTGAACCGTTTACTTGAAATGGGTAGATGTTAGGGTTTTGAAATTATCCCTCAAAAAGCTATAAGCAATAAACAAATACAGTTAATACTAACAGCATACTATCAGAATTTAATCTTTCTTCGATTTAAGAAGTGCCTCATGATTTTGAGGTAACTTCAGAAAGAACTGCTGACTCTGTATTGTAAAGATTTGCAGTTAGCAGTTAATAAAATTCAGAGCCTTCCCTCTATAAGCCCATGGTTCATCCTTAACTCTTGGTGGAACACACCTCTACCAGCACTCACTATTGTAATCATTTACCTGTAAGTCCCAACACCCACCCTCCACATGTATAGTAATCCCCCTTATCCATGGTTTCTCTTTCCACAATTTCAGTTACCCAGGGTCAACTGTGGTCTAAAAATATTAAATGGAAAGTTCCCAAAATAAACAATTCATAAATTTTGCATTACTGCCATTCTGATGGCGTGATGAAGGCTCGTGTTGTCTCACTCCATCCTGCCCAGGACATGAGTCACCCCTTTGTCCGGTGTATCCAGGCTGTATGCACGCCCGACCTGTTAATCATGGCGTAGGCCTCTTGGTTATCAGATTCACTGGGGTAGAATCCCAGTGCTTGTGTTCAAGTAACCTTTATTTTTTTAAATAAAGGCCCCAAAGCCGTCCGCATAACTTCTGTTATAATTGTTCTATTTGATTATTAGTTATTGCTAATCTCTTACTGTGCCTTATTTATAACTTAACTTAAACTTTATTACAGTTATGTGTATATAGGAAAAAGCCTTCTATATATAGGGTTCAGTACTCTCTGCAGTCTGAGGAATCCACTTAGGGATCTTGGAACGTATCCTCCGTGCACAAGGGGGGACTACTGTGCAGGGTGGGACAAAAGGAGGTTAACAGTTGTGAGTACATGAAACACAGTTTATATTTGTATTATTAATTAGCGTTATTTTCCATCACAAATAAGTGTAAACCTACTTTTGCCCTGCCCTGTATATACCATGAATCCCACCAGAGAGGGGGTCTGTACCTCACTTATCTTCATGGCCATGCACTAGAGGTGCTGGTCCTCATGGGAGGCCCTCTATGAATTCTGTTGAATGTCTAGATGGTTATTAATAAAATGGCATGTAAAAGGAAATCTGCTGGACTTGATATTATCTTGCAATGGAGTTCACCTACTATTACCAAAATCATACATATATTCCTAAGGGACTTTTTTTCCAATTCACACTTCAGATTGCTATAATTAAAGAGATAACCCAAAACCTTATATTTACCACTTATATATTAAATGCCCTCTGTGTGCTCAACATTTTGTTATATTTAGGGAGCGATACAGTGGTTAAGGGAACAGGAATTTGGACCTTATTTAATGCAGTTATTTTCTGTAAATTGGGCAGTAATTATTCAAGATGTCTTTAAAGACTGTTCTCTACAGATTTTTGGTCAGTAAAGATTATTAATTTTATAGCAGTTGTCAGAGTTTTATGTACAGTGGGTGAGTAATTTGTTTTTCTTTTGAAATGATGTGCAGCGCATTGCACGCTTTTTCTCCTGGGGTGGGGAGGGGGGAAGTTTTTGCCAAAGGAAATTCCAGCACCACCCCCTGAGGTCTTTATTTGCCAGAGTAAATCTTCCAACTGTCCAGCTCAATCAGTAAGTGCGCACACGTGAGGCACAGCACGGCCTCCACACAAAGGCAGGGCCAAGGTATTTTGTTAATCCTTTTAGCCTGAGCAAGCAGCAGAAGGAAAACTCAGGAAATAGATCACATAAAAATATGAGAACAATAGGAAAGAAAAGCCCGTCCTACAGGTTTGTTTCCTGTGCTAACACTTGTGGAATGTGGTTTTCTGTCCTGCTGATGCTTAATATAACTAAAATGTCCAAAGTTGTAATTTTTTTCTTAACCAAAGTTCTCCTTGATCTGTTTATATTCTCATGTTAAAACTAAAATCTCTCAGAATGGTCCAAATAAAAGGCATAGGAAGCATCCAGTTGCAGTTGCTACAGAGTAGTTTTTTAAAGTAAATCGTAGTTACATATATATAGAATTCCAGGTGAAATTATAAGATATAGTAAAACTGTTTTTTCAGTAGTTATTATTTTTTGTAAGTAAACTACTGTCTTTTACAAAATGTACCCAAGTTTTGGGGTAGTACAACGTTTTTATAAACCAGTAGATATTCTAATGAAAAATAAAACGAACTTAACCTTTAACATGTTTTGCACATTAGTTTTTAGTTTCTGAGTTATGTATTCTTTTACCTGATTGTTAGAACCTATTGTATTAAAATAGCCTTCTAAGTTTAAAAATTGCCCTCTAGCACCTCCATCAGAGGAAGGGAGAAAAGGCAGTTTCCTGCTTTTTAATACATCTGACAACAGCAAGTAGAAAGAACATAATTAGCTAACATGCTATGAATTTGTGTTGTTTTATCTGAGCATTGTATCTGGAAAATAAACCTGTATTTCTCAAAACCCTATGTGGACAGTTACTAAGTCATAATTACTCAATTTCATTTCCTTCCCATTAAGAAAGGGTTTTATGAGACAGCTATTTCCATGACTCAAGGAAATGTCAGTAATCCGTCGGATCTCCATGGCTAAGTTCAGGAACAAGGGTGGCAAGTACACGGACCTTCACCTCCTTGTGCATGACCACCACCTCCTTGCTTCCCGGGCCCCCACTACTGTGATGAACCATCACACCCTAGGACTCTTCCTAGCCCTTCCCTTCCTACCTGCTGGTGTCTCGAAATGGGCCCAGCACCGCTGGCAGCAGCTGGGCAAAGCAAACACCCAGGCTCCTGCTCATGGCATTTGTGCTCTTAGGCAGGAAGCTGTCACTCCTTTTCCCACTCCAAGCTTAGATTTGGCCGCCTAAAGCAGGCTGCAGTGACATGAGTGACAGGATTTAGTAGTGGTGGCAGTAGTAATAGTTAGCCACCAAATTATAAGGTCTGCAATTTGGACTTTGACCTAGTAGGACAGAAGTTTAGGTCTTCTTTTAAATTTTATCCAATAGGTATAGTGATTTCCATTCATTAGGAGGGCAGGTGAGCTTAGTAACTCCTACATCGGACTAGCCAGTGAAACCTGTGTTGTAGGGTAGAATACTTGAAAATGTCAGCAAGTGCACCGCTTCGTCACAAGGCAAAAACAGTTTCAGGAAGGGGAAATTCCATCTAATCCACTCTTCATTTCTTTCCAGAATTGTATGAATAAATCACCGAAGTTGTTTCTGGGGTTGAAAAATATTTAGACTGGACAGTGGAAAAATCAGTAGATGCCATCCCTCTGTATTTTTAGGAAGGCTTAACATAAATGCTTCCTCACTTCATCCTCCTATGGTTTGGTGGCAGCGTATTATAAGAGATGAAAGTAGTGTTATGTTGAAGTCAGCTCATACAGGGCAGTTGTTATACATCCAGGAATTTTGCAAACCAGTTGACATAAATTTTGCAAGTTGGTTGACCACTTGTTGAATTGGCCATTGTAGAAGTATTTGCATCTTGGAAACTGGCAAACACTACACATTGCAAATCAATCTTGTCTCTTACCCCTAGACAAAACTGATTAAACATTTACCAGGATAACACTAGATAAGAGATTGGCTTAGAAATATAGACCAAAGAGCAGGATCAATGGGATAAATGCTAAAGAATTACCTTCCTCAGAGTTAGATGTCAGCACTAATCTTGCTTAGCATTTTTAAAAAGAAATTCCCTGAAAAGAGGTAATAGAGAACTATCCATATTTTTCAGATGACATTAAACATTCCCAGAGTTTTAACTATAGGCCCATAGGATTAACACCCAGAACTCTTAGAAAACTGTGAGTTAGCTGAATAATAGCAGAATATGGGAAGAGTTCGACAAATTTAGGAGAAATTGCCTTTAAATATCCTTGTTAAATGATAACTTCTAACCTTTGTGTTATAACCTAGAAATGAAATGTAGGGATTTCTTGTCGACGTTTTCTGTGGTCAATGGAATAATTTGTCAGCTGTGATAAAAAGGGCTGCTTCAACGCCAAGCCCCATCAGAAGCTCTGGAAATCAAATAGGATAGCTGGCCCACCCTTCTAAAGCAAGGCAAGTGCACACTTCCTGCAGCTTTGGTTGACGTGCTTCACGAATAATGTAATGGAACTGGACAAATTTCAGAGAAAAGCTTGTAACGTGATCGGGGGATTATAAGAATCCCAGATGAGGCTGAGATTATATTAACTAGCAAATCATGAAAGGTTTTGAATAAGGTAAATATAGATGGATTTAGGGAATCCTGAAAGACTAGAGCTATGGAGGAGTACCACTTTGATGTTTGACGTAAGAATCCGTAGAAGAAAATAAAAGGGACACATTATTGTTTTTCAAGGAAAAGAAGTAACTGCAGTAAAAATGTTGTACCTCGAAGTTTAACGTCTGTCCATGTTTGAAAACCATCACATGAGGGTATTTTAATGTGTGGCATTTAATGTGTATTTCCTCTGATCAATGGCGTCCCTTATTAATTAAGCTCTGTGGATGGAAGAAAGGCTGGGAGGGTCCCTCCTCTCAATTTAGGTGGAGTGAACACTTCAGCGGGGCTTTTTGTTGTTGTTGTGTTAAGGCAACCTAAAGCAAAGAAATAGAAAAATCATTAGAATTGTTTCCTTTTATTGCTAAACCCTCCTGGCTGGGATGTGTTCCTAAACACAACAGTTTTGCACTTTTAAGGAAATTTAGTTAGGATTAATTTCAATATCCTAATTAGAACTCGCATTTTATTTAATCCTTAATTTCTTTTGAAAAGTAATCAGGGTTTCTTAATAAGAGTGAATTTGGCGGGGGTGGGGGATGGGGGGTGTGGGGTGGAGGTAGCGGCGGTAAGAGATCAACCAAAGGACTTGTATGCATGCATATGAGCATAACTCAGGGTCACAGACAGTAGGGGGGTGAGGGCCTGTGCTGGGAGGTGGGAGCAGCCAGGGAGAGGTCAATGGGGGGAAAAGGAGACTCATGTAATACTTTAAACAATACAGAATTTAATTTTTTTTAAAAAAAGAGTGAATTTGGCAAAGAGAAGTAGATAATTGATTCAAGAGGAAAAAAAATCTTTCCCATGTTGGAGGGCAGCCTATTTGGGTGTTTAAAATTAGGGCAACTATAATGAAACAAACAAGCAAATATATTTCAAAAAAATAAAACAACACAAACTTTAGGGAAAAAAGACTTTCATGTTTTAAGTATTAAATAGTAGATTATTTTATTTAATATATACACTTTGTAGCTTTTTAAGAGTTTTAAGTTGAATCTTTAGGAAAACCTAGAAAGTTAAAGCTGTGGCAAGAAACCTAAATATATTGCACTTTTTTTTTTACTGCTTAATGAAATATGTCTCTCTCAAAAGTGCACAAACCATAGTACACAGCTCAATGGGTTTCCCTAAAGTGAACACATTTATGCAACCACCATCCAGTCTAATGCCATATACCTACATACACACACACACACACACACACACACACACATACTTATGATTCATAAACTAATTAGGAGGGAAAATTCAAAATGATAAATTTTTTGCATTTAACCAGATATTTAATCATTCTTAATTTTATCATATGTTTATAAGGATCCCAGTTTCCACCTTATGTTTTCCTTTAGTTGAAATAATTTTCTTTATTATTTTCTGTAATGAACATCTGTGTTGGTGCTGAAGTTTATCACTTACTTTTTATATGAAAATACTGTTTTGTTGTTTTTTTTAAATTGTATTTTCACAAGTTATGGATTCCTTAGGCTTTAGAGGATTTTTTAAAGCACCTGGCACTGTCCTGGGTTTCAGTGGGTTATGGTGATACATCAGCTATTACTCAGTGTGCTCAACCTCACTAGGTAATACAGGGTGGGACAAAAGTAGGTTTACCGTTGTTCGTACAGAAAATAATACATTAATAAATATAATACAGGAAAGCTCTCTTTCTGTACTCACGACTCTAAACCTTCTTTTACTCACCCTGTATATATGGCCTAGATAACTGATTATACTATCAATTGTCCATACCAAGAGTAGTTATATTCATATTTTGGAGAAGACTGAGATTTAATAGAATATTATAGTAGAATTTAATTCAACTTTTAGGCAGTGTGAGCTTCTGAAATTAGTTGCTGTTGTTTTCACCTTTTGTATATTTTAAACACCTTAACACCTTACCACATGGTCTGGGAGTCCTCACGGGAGAGGTGAGCATCCTCCCTTCAGGTGGCAGAGAGCAAGTAAAGTGTGTATTTAAGTGACCTCACACATGGATCTGTCATTCAGATTTATTGTCCAACCCGACTGGGGCCACTAATGTGCGTGTGCTTTAATTCTCTTTGTTAAAAGGAAGATCATTTTTAAAACAAGGGGAAAAATGCACGCAAAGCAGACATCCAGCAGTGCTGCAATATTGCAAACACAACGAACTCGAGGAAGGAAGTCACTTAGAAGAAACACATTTTCTTAGCCTAAGTACCGTGACTAAGCCCTGTCATTCCTTTTCTTCCCGTCCTCCAGGATCATTTGACATTGAACCTCCATGTAAAAGCCAGTCGCCTGAACTCTCCAGGACCGTGGGGGGAGGGCATGTGCCGGTGCCACGGACTCGGTGGGCGCGGCGGGCAGCCCGCGCCGCTCCCCTCCCGACGCCTTCGCCCCCCGGCGCCCCTCCCCGCCCCCCTCTCCCCCTCTCCCGTCTCCCCCTCACTCCTCCTCCGTCACCCCTGACCCCGGCTAATCTGCATAGAGGAATGACAGGCATCCGCTGGGCAGGATCCGCCGCTCCGGCTGCGGCCGGCCGGGCAGCGAGACCCGCGCGGGGGAGAAGGCGAGGGACGCGGCGGGCAGCTCGGCGCCGGCCGGGCCGTGAGCGCCGGGGCCTCGGTCCGCGCGCGGACCCATGACCGGAGGACCGCGAGAGCCGCGTGATCGCCGCGCCTGGCCCCGCCACCCGAGACATGGGCCAGACCTCGGTCTCCGCGCCGTCCCCGCAGCCCGGCAGCGGTGAGTGCGGGCGCCCGCGGGGCGCTCCCGGCGCGGGCGGGCTCGGGGCGGCGGGACGGTCGGTCGCGGGCGCCCCGCTCGCCCTGCCCTGCCCTGCCCGGTCCCGCCAAGTCCCTGGGAGAAACCCGAACTCTTTGTCGTGGAAAAGTGGAATGCCTTTTGGGATCCGGCCGACTGCACCTTAAAGGCGCAGGCTCCATTTTCTGCAGGGGATGCCTCTCTTGGGTCACTCTCTGAATTGCTTCTGAGCCTGAAATTTCCGAGAAACACCATCGGCGGGAGGAGAACTGTGTGTTTAAAACGCGAAACGTAGGTAAACGTGCCAGCCGCCTTTTCTGTATTGGCGCTTGGCTTCTGAACAGACCAGAATGGAATTCTTTCAAGCCTTTCAGCTGATTTATGGTTTGTTTTTCGGAGTACAAGCAGTGCCGATTCCCTCCTTTCTCTTACCCCGGCAGAACGCTGAATGCTTAGTAACTAACTACAAAAAGTTGCTTAATTGTGTCGAGTGGTTCTTGGGTTGTTGATGTTAGACCCCATCAGCTATAACATTTGGGAAACGCATCTCATGAACTCAGTTATTGAGGGCTCAAGTTCATTTTATGGAAACGAGTGTAACGTTTCTGAGTTATGATGCCCTGTTTTAAGTTTCTTTCTCTCTCTCTTTTTTTTTCTTCATTTTCTTAACAAAAACAAAAAAGGGAAGGAAGGTTCCCCTGCCATTTCTCCAGGAGTGCAGGGATAAGTAACTTTTTGGTGGTGTTCCTTGTGATTGGAGAATAAGTGTGAAAGGTACTATTTTGGTAATTCTCCATTGACAATGAAAAAATACTTCAAAGGAGCCATTTATGTTATTCCTTCATCTATTAGATACACTTTTGAAATTGGGTGAATGTCAACAGGATGTTACTGAAAGGAAATGACAAGGCACAGATGAAGGTTTTTGTTTCTGTAAATCAGCTCCAGGATGTCTCTAACTAGATAGAGCTCTGTCATCCCAACCTCTCCCCACATGGGTTTGTTTATTATTCTGCAGAGCTTCACTCCCTGAAAGATCCTAAGCTCTGCTGAGGCTTATGTTAGTGCCCTAAGAGAATGAACCCTCTGCAGAGGAGAGAGACCGGAATCCCGAACACCACGCCTCCCCTCACTGTTAATGACGAGGTTGGGCAGTTCCCCAGACTTCATATTAGTGGGGGTTCTGATTAGAAGAGTGAATTTTGTGTTAGCAAAAATCAGGGAATATTCCATAAATGATGTGTAAGAAGCAGAGCAGGATCCTGAAATGTGACTGTCCTAGCTCTTACCTAGTATAGAAAAACAAACAAACAAACAAAAAAACACATATTGCTATAATTCCTAATTAAATGACTAGTCATGCCAAGAGGTTATCCAATTTATTTAGATAAAAGTAATTTAGACAAAAAGTCATTCTTGACCGTAAGAGGTATTTCAGAGACATATCTGATGCGTTGGTTATACTTAAATTGCAGGGCCTCGGTTTAGTTGTGTAAAAGTTTGTATGGTCCTAGCTGGTTTGTTTCAGTGGATAGAGCATCGGCCTGTGGACTGAAGGATCTCTGGTTCCATCCTCCTCAAGGGCACATGCCCCGGTTGCGGACTCGGTCCCCAGTGGGGGCATGCAGGAGGCAGCCGCCGATCAGTGATTCTCTCTCCTCATTGATATTTCTCTCTCTCTCTCTCCCTCTCTCTTCCTCTGTGATATCAATAAAAATATATTTTAAAAGTTTGTAATGAAGTGACCAATCCAGACAACCCTCCAGAAAGGGTTTTTCCAGTTTTGTTTGGTTGTTTAAGGGATGGCAGTAGCTACTACAAGTTTTAGTATTGAGGAGTGGGGTAATTTTCGCATGATATCTACTTGGGTTCCCTAGGTCTATTACTATTACTCCACTTCCCCAAAGTTTTGCCATCAGATTCTAAGTGAAAAGATAGAACCAACAACAACAAAAGAACATTTGGTTGTCATATCTAGGTTTATATTCATGTTGGTATTCTTCTCTGAGTCTGAGAGTGTCATACCTTCTACTCTTCCAGGTATTTTGTTCACTGCTTATTAGCTATTTAACAGTGGCTTTACAAAAGGTGTGAAGGTCCCTCTTCTACTTCTGCTCAGCCATCTACTAGTTGTTTACCCTAGAGACGCTGCTAGGGGTCATAGTGGTGAGGATGAGTCTCAACTTAAACACTTACTGGGGGGCAATCTGTTTGAGTCTAAGGACTCAGTCTCAGAGTCCAATGGTTTGCACTTGTTACTGGATTTGGGCTTGTGTAAGAATCATCATTGTAGGCTATAAGGTGGCTTGCTGTTCGCTCTCTTGATTTCAGGCTTTTTTGAACCTTTCAGCCTGAGGCCGAATCTGTTTCTCCAGGATCTAGGAAGACCATTAATAATTATTTCTGAAAACATGCAGTTAATTTCCATTTTTTTAAAGAATGTTTACTTTTGCCACTTCTATTTAACATTATACTGTATAATATGTGAGAGCAATTAAAAAAAAAAGAAACAAAAGGCATTCAGAGGGAAAGGTGGAAATAAAATTCTCTCTCCTTGCACGTGACCTTGTATGTAGATCTTGTATACAGTATGATCTTGTATATAGGAATCCACTAAAAAAATATATTAAGACAAAAAAAACAACAACACACACACACACCAAAAAATTAGTTCAGCCCTTGCTATAATTTTTGCATATCTATAAACTAGCAAGGAACATTCTGAAAATGAAATAAGCGCACAATTTTATTTATAATAGTATCAAAACCAATAAAAACCTTAGGGATAAATTTAACAAAGGAAGAGTAAGACTTATACACTGAAAACTATATTATAAAAAGAAATGAAAGAAAACCTAAATAAATGGGAAGACATCCATATTTATGGGTTGAAAGACTTTATATTGTTCAGTTAGCAATATTACTCAAATTGATCTACAAGTTCAACACAATCCTTATCAAAGTCCCAGGTTGGCTTTTTTTTTGCAGAAATTAGAAAGCTGATTGTAAAATTCATATGGAAATGCAAGAAAGCCAGAATATCCAAAAGAATCTTGGAAAAGAAGAACAGTATTAGAAAACTTACACTTTTCTGTTTTAAAACTTACTATAAAACTACAGTACTCTAGACAGTATGGCCTCATAATAGATATTTGGTCAATGGTATAGAATTGAGAGTTCAGAAATAAATCCTTACATATACAGTTAGTTGATACTTGACAAGGGTGCTAACACAATTCAATTTAATCTAATAAAAGAGGAATATGCAAATTAACCACCCCTCCAGGATGGCTAAGCCATGCCCGCCAGCCAAATCAGAGCGGCTGTATGCAAATTAACCCAGCCAAGATGGCAGCTGGCAGCCATGGAGCTAGAGTGCACAGCAGGCTTCCATTGCAACTGCCTGCCTAGGCTGGCTGAGCCTCTTCTCACGGTAACAATGTTTCAATTATAGAAGCCACGGAGCTGAAACAAACAGGAGGCTTCCTTACCTGCCTATGCCTCTGCTCAAAGCAACAGTGTTTCAATTATAGAAGATAAATAAACCCCAGAAACCTGATTCCAGCCAGCCTCCCTGGGACCTTGGGTCAATGGGAGCTGTGAGCAGCCTGAAAGCCTGAAAACTGCCCTCAGCTCCTCACCCAGGCTGCCCAGGCACCCCAGTAGGGACCCAAAACCTAAAGGAACTATGGGCAGCCTAAAAACGGTCCTCAGCCCATCACCCAGGCTGGCCAGGCACGCCAGCAGGTGGACATCCCCTGAGGGGGTCCCAGACTTTGAGAGGGCACAGGCTGGGCTGAGGGATCCCCCCTTCCAAGTGCACAAATTGTTGTGCACCGGGCCCCTAGTAAAAAAAGAATTATCTTTTCAACAAATGGTGCTGGACAACTGGATAACCACATGCAAAAGAATGAAATTGGAAAACTATGTCACGCCATACTTAAAATATATCTTAGACCAACATATAAGAGTTAAAACTATAAAACTCTTGTAAGAAAAAATAGTTATAAATCTTGATGTTGGTTAAGTAATGGTTTCTTAGATATGACACCAAAAAATACAAATAAAAGGAAAAATATAGATAAATTGGACAAAATAACAAATTTAAAACTGAGTTGCAAACCATATTATCAAGAAAGTAAAATCACACCCTGACCGGTTTGGCTTAGTGGATAAAGCTTCGGCCTGTGGACTCAACGGTCCTGGGTTTGATTCCGGTCAGGGGCATGTACTTTGGTTGCAGGCACATCCCCAGTAGTGGGGGGGGGCACGGTATGCAGGAGCAGCTGATCGATGTTTCTCTTTCATCGATGTTTCTAACTCTCTATCCCTCTCCCTTCCTCTCTGTAAGAAATCAATAAAATATATATAAAAAAAGAAAGTAAAATCACAACCCAGAGAATGAGAGAAAATATTTGCAAATCATATATCTGATCAGGGACTTGTATCCATTGTACAAATAACTCTTACAACTCAATAAAAGGAAAGCAAATTACCTAATTAAAATCACTTGTTCCTGATGTAAGAGGGAAAGCTGTCAGTCTTTTACCATAAAGTGTCATATTAGCTGTGGTTCTTTTCATAGATGCCCTTTATCAAAAAGTTCCCTTCTATTCCTAGTTTGTGAGTATCTTTATAATGAAAGAGTGTTGGGTTTTGTCAAAGGCTTTTTTTTTTCTTTTTTGCCTCTATTGAGATGATCAAATGGTTTTTGTTCTTTGTTCTATTAATGTAGCATATTACATTACTTGATTTCGGATATTCTTGGGATAAAGTATACCTGGGGATGGTATATAGTACCTCTAATATTTTGCTGGGTTTCGTTTGCTAGTATTTTATTAAGGACTGGACCTGTTATTTCTAAGTACAGGCTAAGTAGGTATGCTCCCAAATAGTGTGCTCTCTGTATCCTCTGGTCTCATGCTCTCAAAGAGATGAGACTTCCAACGTTCGCACTGCCAAGAACAGGGCATAGTAGATTGGACACAATAAATGTTTGTTGAGTGTATGAATGACTCAACAAATATTCTCAATGAACAACTTGACTATACTAATATGAATGAGAGCTATGTATTATTTTTATTCATTTTTTACTTCAAGAATTGCATGTTACTGTGGCTCTAATGTCTGAAGGGTGGTATCTGAATCTAGTAACCATTTATTCCAGTCTTCTTCAGCCCACCCCACTCCCACTGTGCCGCAGGCCAGCTCTTGACTGCTTAGCCTCAGTCCTTGAGTTGAAAGCACGGGCAAAATCACTCTTCTCATTTTTAGGAGAAAAGAGAACACAAGTGAATAAAATATGCAGGATTACATCTAGACCATGATAGAACCTTTATCTGTGTTTTTTTGTTTCCATATTTTGGTTGGGACCTTATATTTATCATGTTCAGGATATTTCCTTATAAACCCTATATAAGAAGAAATCATAAAGGCAAAAATGGACAGAGTTTATTTTCCTTAATGAAAATAACATGCACATGGTCAAAAGTCAAACTTTACAAGATGGCTCAGGATAAAAATGAGTTTTACTCCCTCCTAGACTTACAGTTTTTTTTCCAGTTATAACCCAGCATGTACAACTTTTTCATTCCAGTTTGTTTTCATTTATGTATGTACTAGTGTGTTTGTCAAAACACAAGCAAGACACGTTATGCTTTCCACATGAGACTTTGAGTTGTTCAAGTGATATAACCTCAACATATTTCTATATGTATCTCTTTAACCTTATAAACAAACAATATTATAAATGGATATATCATAATTTCTTTTAAAACATGTTTTTATATTTTGTTTGTATTTTATATTGTTTTTGGGTTCTATTTGTGTGTGTGTGCTATTACGAACAATGTTGAATGAACACTCTTATCTAAATATCTTGAATGACATGTACCAGTAAAATCCTAGGAGTGGAATTGCTGGGGCAAAGATTTGTATATTTTATTTTGATAGATGTATATTACTCTCACAGAGGTTGCATCTGTGTATGAGAATTCCTTTCTCTGCATTCTCTCACCAACACTGCATTTCAGAGGATAATTAATATCCCCATTTATAGATGAGGAAAACTAAAGCACAAGAGTTAAGTGATTTGCCCACAGTACTTCACCAAAGAAGAAACATAAAGAGCCATTGGTGTAGGAAATAAAGTTTAAGCAATTAAATGGGGAGAGGAAGGGGTGCAGGATGCCATGGATCACCTATGAGTTTAGCAAAGACGGAAAGGAGTGATTGCCGAGAGATGGTGGTTTCGTTGTAGTTGAAACTGGAACAGCCATTCCGGAGGGCAGCTTGGGAATATATATTAAAACCT
This sequence comes from Murina feae, assembly GCA_004026665.1. NCBI lineage: Eukaryota > Metazoa > Chordata > Mammalia > Chiroptera > Vespertilionidae > Murina > Murina feae. The sequence goes on from PVJC01015946.1 coordinate 25,856, forward strand.
TGCCCAGAGGCTGAGCATAGACTTACTCCCGGTCAAGCCACATGCCCAGTTTGCAGACTCAGTCCCCAGCGTGGGGCATGCAGAAGCAGCTGGTCAATGATTCTCTCTCATCACTGATGTTTCTGTCTCTCTGTTTCCCTCTTCCTTCCTCTCTGAAATCAATAAAAATATATTAAAAAAAGAAAACCAAACACACACACACACACAGCCCTAACCGGTTTGGCTCAATGGATAGAGTGTTGGCCTGCAGACTGAAGGGTCCCAGGTTCGATTCTGGTCAAGGGCATGTACCTTGGTTGCAGGCACATCCGCAGTAGGGGGTGCGCAGGAGGCAGCTGATCGATGTTTCTCTCACATCGATGTTTCTAACTCTCTATCCCTCTCCCTTCCTCTCTGTAAGAAAAAAAAAATCAATAAAACATATTAAAAAAAACAAAACACAAAACCTTAAAATGTGCATGCACTCTGACCCAGTAGATTTCACTTCCAAAAGCATATTGTGGAGGAAATAATTGCTTGCTGGAGCAATGTTTATCAAATTAAAAATAACTAATGGTCAAACAAGGGATTTAAAATTAATTGGGATATAATCATATAATAGAATAAGTCCTATAAAATTAAATTTTTTTGAAAAGTGATTTTCATGATGAATAGCATAAAAATGTGGAGCATTGAGTTTAAAATAAGATGTGCATAAAGGACAGAGAGAGAGAGGAAATTCATGTAGGTGGAGGTAGCGTGACGGTGATGTCAGCTTTGGACATGGTCAAAGCCGAGGCTCTGTGTCTACCTGGACCCACTGGAATGAACGCCATGAGCTGACTGCAGCTGTCACCTCCTCAGTGCAGTCGGGAAGGAGATTAGAGTCCTGGATCCTTGAGCCTCTAATTAAGCCTCTTCCAATTGGATAGAGGAAAAGTTCCCAAATGTTCTCTTATTTTCAGGGACTTGAGTGTAACAGGCTGTGAGTCTCTACTCTTCGAAGTAAAAGGTCATGTTTAGTGGGGACTCAACTTATGTGAAAGTGATGTAGAGGTAGAAATAGTCTTCAGAAGATAAACACTTCTGGATCCAGTTCCCCCCTGGGATCCCATTTGAAGCAGGGGGACAGAAAACAAAAACAAAGGATTTTGTTCCCCTGAAGGGAATGGACAAATAACATTCCTTTGAAACGTTTGCTGTAACCATTATCCTTTATACTTTCAAACTACCCCTCCATTTATTTTCATTTCCTGGGCCTGGATATTTTTATTCCTATGAACCTTCTGGCAAGTATAACACTCCAACCCTTAACACTAAGGAAATTTTGGCTGATGATGGATGGAAGTGGTATTTTGTTTAAGAATATTCTGGAAAGCTCTGCTGGTATGTGCTTAGGGGGGGGGATATGCCTTAAATCCCCCTCATCTTTTTAGGGCATATTAAGAAGGAAAAAAGAAGGGCACCTTCTTCCAACAAATACTTCCTGAACTAACATAATTACGTGTGAGGTAGCTGTGCAGGCCGTGGGGAAAGATCCACAGGTAAACCATACACAGACCTGCCCCCTAGAAGGCACTGATTAGAGATGTGCTGACATGAGGGTGGGAGGGAAGGGATCCCTAGAGAACTGGGGGGACAAACCAGGGAGGACAAAAAGTGTCTGAGGGGGACAAGAATTCAGGCTCTGAGATGGGGAGTGGTGGAAGGCAGGACTGGAATCCACGGGTGGTAGGAACCACTGGAGGTCTTTTATCAAATGAGAGAAGTGATTAGAGCTTTGCATGCAGTATTGATTTTGTTGGGGAGACTGAAAGCAAAACCTGGAGAAATGGGGAGGGTGATGCCAAAATTCGTTTCTGCCTCTCTGCCGTCTCCTTGATCTCCAGGTTCAAATACGCAACTGCCAGTTTAGCAGGTCTGCCTAGTCTTTAATGGGTGGCTCAGAGAGAAGGTCTAAATAGGAGATTGATTTTCTCCTCCAAAGCTGCCCTTTGCCTGACCTCCTACTTTTCACGAAATGGTACCCTCCAACCATTCACTCGTTCTGGCTTGAAATCTAGGAGTCATCTGGGGTTTTCCCTGTCCCCTTCAGATTGATCCACCAGCGTGTCCTGTCTATTTTTCTCCAAAAAGTATCTAATTCTCTCTGTTTCTACTGCCACCATCTAAACCTTGGTCAGGTGGTAGACTAGAGCTGGTCTCTTGCTTCTGTTCTCAACCTTCTGCAATTCATTTTCCATATAACAGCTAAAGTGATCCTCCCCCCCCCACCCCATAACTGTTCCTTCCTTACTCAAAACCTTCCTGTGTCTTTCCCATTGCACTTAGAGTGAAATCCAGATTTTACACTGTGGCCCTCAAGGCCATCCATGATCCTCTGTGATCCCCGATCCCTGCCTACGTTTCCGTCTTTGTCTCCCACCGCTTTCCCGCCTCCCCTGCCTCAACCCCATGCACAACTTTATTCTTTTTCAGTCATCAGGCAATCTCGGCTCCTTCTTGCCTATGACCTTGGCAGGACAGTGAGGACACACTTTCTCTGCCTCTTTACAAAGCCAGCTCCAGCAATACCTCCTTCAGAGAGAACTTGGCTGCCCACCCCCCTTCAGAATAGTCGCACCCCCCCCCCTCAGCCACAGGTACCTCTTCCTTTATTCACTCCCACTCGGATTATCTTGTGTAGGGGTTTATTTGCTCATTGTCTCCCTTCTCCAGAGCTGAAGCTCTAGGAACTAAAGGAAGTTAGCAGTCTTTCCCCCCATATGTCTTATTCCTAGACATTTGCCTGACATCAAAACTGTTTGTTGAATAAGTGAATAGTTCGGTCTGGCCAGGTAGGAACTGAGTAGAAAGTTAAGTGGTGCCCAGAAATCATGGAGTTGTTTGAACGGTTTCTTTCGAGTGCGCCTCCAGTCTCTGACTAGCATGCTTAACTTGCTAATTATTGATTGTTTGGCTGCCACATTCTTACTGACTTCAGAGGATGGAAATCAAACCTGTATCTCCCCTTTTCATATTTCCTCTGGCCCCGGTCACACATTTCCCACCCTCCCATGTTCTCATCTTCCCCACATGCTTATAGTGCTTTTGCTTAGATGGGTATTCCATGTAATTACATAAAAGCTAACAATAGCTAAGCCTGTGCAGACCGTGATTACTTTTTCTTTCCCTACTCGTGATTTTGTTTGCTTGCGAAGGCTTTTATATACTACAAGGGGCCCAGTGCAGGAACTCGTGCACCTTGAAAGTAACTGTGGGCCTAGAGCAGTGGTTCTCAGCCTTCCTAATGCCACGACCCTTTAACACAGTTGCTCATGTTGTGGTGAGCCCCAACCGTAAAATTATTTTCGTTGCTACTTCATAACTGTAATGTTGCTACTGTTACGAATCGTAATATAAATATCTGATATGCAGGATGTATTTAACTCCTGTGAAAGGGGTTGAAACCCACAGGTTGAGAAATGCTGGCCTAGAGGCTGTGGTGGGCACGGTCAGGTCCTGGCCCCTCCTGCCACAGCCCCAGGTCCCTGGTCTGCCAGCAGCCCCACTCCTGCTGCTGCCTCCGCTCCTTTGTGCTGACAGCAGTGGCCCTGCTTGCACCCACTGACGGCATGGAGAGACGGGGCTGGTGCCAGCAGCGGGTACAAGTGGGGTCAGTGCCATCAGCGGGTGCGAGCGGAGGCTGCTGCCCCCATTGCCCCTCAGGAGCTTCTCCGTCAGCAGGTGTGAGCGGGGCCAGCGCTGGCAGTGGGTGCGAGCACTGGGCAGGACCAAGCAAAGAATTTTCATTAACCACCAGAGGCTCCCCCAGATGACAGCCCCGCCTTGGTATGGCGCCCCTGCTCACCTGCTCCACCATCTCCCCTCAGCCATTGCCTGCCATGTTCCACTCTCTGCCGCCTGCTGCCAACGCCCACCAAGTTCGAGTGCACCCCCTGATGGTCAGTGCTCATCATAGCAACCAGTTGTTGGGTTATTCCACGGATTGGTCTATTTGTATATTAGGATATACACACACACACACATATACATATACATATACATATACATATACATATACATATACATTCCTCAAACCTTTCCCCAGTTACATAGATCTTGATGTGTTCAGACAGTTTTGTCATTCTTTCTAACTCATCTTTAAGAAGTTTATCCATACCTTTTCCCTATTCTAATTTGAACTAGATTTCCTCAAAACCTACTGCCCAGTGTCACCCTACGATCTCTTCTCATGTGATATTTTTTTATTGGTCTGTTTCCTTATTTTGACACACAAGTAGCTTCTTCAGAAAAGCTCATGGGGCATATTTTTTGTTTTACTTTGTTTTTTTGAGACTGTGTATTAGAGAATGTCTATTCTGGCTCCCTGCTTGGTTCATAACTTGGCTGGGCCATAAGGTAGCACATAAAAAACACCCACCATCACTTTTAATTAATTACGATTAACATTTTCCCTTTATGTAAAAGACTATTTTTTTTCACTTTAGCAAGTACCTTTTAATTAATTTTAGAAGACTTTTTGGATGATTGTCCTCCAACTCAACTGTGACCTGCTTTTGTTGTTATGATCTAAAAATTGTTTTATGAAAGTTTAAAAGTTTTAGAGCTGAATAGATTAAACGTGTTTATGGTGATAATAGTATGCTAATTTTTTTATTTGCATTGAAAATTTGTGTAGAACTGTGATTTTCAACTGGTGTGCTGCAGGAATTTTTAAAACATACAATTCTTGACTATTCAGTCAGAGCACTGACCTCTATTGCCTTAGATTGTCAAATAAAAAAAATGACAACTGCCAACACAGTAGCCCTCCAGTGTGAATGAATTAACATTGTACCTGTTGGCATCTCTCCTTCTCTGGAGCAACCCTGAGGCTTTCCCATGCCTCCTCTCCTTCTTCCTGGGCATTATCTTTCCCTTCCCCACTCCTAAGCTCCATGGCCCTTCTCTTGCCTCTGTAACTTGTTTCCTGAGCCCATTTCTTCTACAGCCCACTGTTACTACCCTTGTAACTATCTAAAGAAACTTTCTCTTATTAAAAAAGTACCTATTTTTTTGTCAGATGTTATCATATATTTCTGGTGTGCCACGGAATTTTAGTTATTAGTTCATGTGTGCCGTTAGATGAAAAGCGTTGAAAGTTACTGGCATAGAATCCTGGTAATTACACTTTTCCTTATTTTTTGCATTTTATTTTAAGGGCACATCATCCTTATAAGATACTAGCCCCGAAGGAACCCTAGGGAATCACATACTGAACATTGGTTGTTTCACAAACGTCAGTTGTGAGAATCACCTGGATGCTCGGTAAGAATGGGCTCCATATTCTAGACCAGCAAAATCAGTTGTTAGGAGAGAGGTCTCAGAATCTGAGTTTTCAACAAGCATTCCAGAAGATTTTCCAGGTGAGAAGCATCTGCTGGAGAGTAGCAGTTTTTAAAAGGTGGCTTCTGAGGAAAAGTTCTCTTCTCCAACAATGTGTATCTTCTGTTGACTTGAGGTAGAAATGAACAAAATGTCCAATTCACAACACAGCTGTTCTGTATTGAGTGCCTTGATGAATGTGGTCACTCATATGCCCTGTTCCCGGGCAGGTATTTCCATTGTCAAGCACAGTTTGGCAAAGTCTCACTGCCAGAAATGTCTTTGCTTCTGCATACATTTTGTGAGTCTTATAAGCTCCACAATAATTTATTTCCCACAATAGCCACGTCTGAGCCGAGCACAATCACATCTGCAGAGAAAGGGGTGATCAGCAGAATGGCAATTACAGTTTAAGGAAAGGGCTCAGAATTTCTACTCAGTTGCCTTTTTAGGGAGAACCCCCCTGAACTTCATCTGAGGCAGCAGCATGACATTAAGGAGGAACCTAAGTCCAAGAACTGGGTGTTCCATGAAAACAGGTGTTTAATAATGAGTGGCAGGGACCGCAAGAAAGATATTTGTAAAATAAATTTTTAAAAAGGAGGCTGAGCCCTTTTTCTCCTTTAGCAATGTGGGTAGCAAATTCTGAAAACTCCAAAAGGAAGCAATCATTTACTTAAACATTCTTTTCATACGTTCCTTTTTGGACAGTATTTGGCTTTTTATTTTCGCCTCCAAAGGAAAGAGCCTTTGAATGTTGTGCCTTTCTGCATACGCAGCCCAGGGTGCGGTACATTCCACCCATCTTATTGGGGTCTCTCCTCAAAGGTTTTTCTGAGGGTTGCTCAGCCTCCCCCCTCCCCGAGGAAGGCTACTGTTTGCCCAGGGTGTTCAGAGGGGCCTGCTGAGCCTCGCCTGGGACCTTCCTTTCCGATGAGAATGCTTCTGACAACCTGGGTAGCCCACCACCTGAGAGGTTGAGTCAGAGTTGCTATTGCCAATTTCTTCTCTTTGAAGGGATGTTGCTCTGTGTAAAATGTCTTCTCTATCCGTGAAGTTAACTTGTTGGACCCACCCAGCTGTCTTTGGGAGAGCTGCCTGAGGATGGAAATTTGGAATAAGCCAAAATGCATTAACTGAGCTCATGTCGAATGTTTCTGCGGGCCTAGCTGAGCGGTGTTCCATTTTCCTAAAGTCTCCTAAAGAGGAATGGTACACGTATGTGCACAACTGGCGCTCTGTCACTTGGAAAGTCCTTGGCTGCCAATTCGAGAAAACATAAAAAGAATAAAATCAAACTTGAAATTTTAAAGAAGAATCGAGAACTGCATTCTGTAAAAACCAATCCCCTTTACTTATCCAACCACAGAATGTCAGAAAACACATATACTCACTTTTCAAATGATGATTTTTTTATAAAGCCATTATAAAACAATCATAGCAGAAGCTCTTAAAGAACCTTTCTTTCCCCCTCTTTCAGGCGTGTGGGGTAGTGTTGAGGTTGGAAGCCTCCCTCACTCTCCCTTCAGCGGGTGAATAAGTAGCTTTACGGACAGCAGTAGAGTAGATGTCTATATTAGCCTGCTAGTACTCGTTTACCATAGCAGAGTACCACAGACTGGGTACCACAAACAACAGACACTTCTGTTCTCACAGGCTGGAGTCCAGGAACGTAGGACTCAGAAGTCCAGGATCAGGATTGGTTCCCATCCCTCTGTCCCAGGCCTGCAGATTGCCGCCTTCTCCCTGTGTCCTCACATGGCCTTCCTTCTGTACGTGCACGTGTCCATGTCTGCACTTTCTCTTCTGATAAGAACACCAGTCACATTGGCTTAGGGCCCACCCATATGATCTCATTTTACCCTCATCCCTGCCTTAACGGTCTTCTATTCAAATACAGTCACATTCTGAGGCCCTTGGGGGTTAAGATACGCGATATGAATTTTGGGGGACACAATTCAGCCCATGACCATGTCCTTAAAACAAGTTAATAAACCAGGACCGCCCTGACCGGTTTGGTTCAGTGGATAGAGCGTCGGCCTGCAGACTGAAGGGTCCCAGGTTCGATTCTGGTCAAGGGCATGTACCTTGGTTGGGGGCACATCCCCAGTAGGGGGTGTGCAGGAGGCAGCTGATCGATGTTCCTCTCTCATCGATGTTTCTAACTCTCTCTTCCTCTCCCTTCCTCCCTGTAAAAAATCAATAAAATATATTAAAAAAAAAAAACCAGGATAGCATATTGGGTCATTGTCCTTTTTCTGGTTTCCTCAATTCCATTTCTTTTTTAATCTGTTTTTTATTGATTTCAGAGAGGAAAGTGAGAGGCAGAGAGAGATTGAAGTATCAATAATGAGGAAGAATCATCGATCGGCTGCCTTCTGCATGCCCCCTACTGGGGATCGAGCTTGCAACTAGGGCATGTGTCCTGACCGGGAATCGAATCATGGCCTCCTGGTTCATGGGTTGATGCTCAACCTCTGAACCATAGCGGTTGTCCACTGACTGGACTTTCAATTCCATTTCTTAAATAGATTACAACCTCTTCCTTGCGCACCTCGAACAGTGCCACATGTTTAGAAGTTATGACTTGAGTAAGAGCAGGCAACAAAGGTGATTGGATGGGACTCAACCAGTGTCACAAGACAGTGCCACTTAGTAAGTGAAGCATAGGGTATGAAGAGTATAAGGGGTAAAATTAGAAAGTGGTCTATGTGAACATGATATTCCTGCCATAGTTGCGCAAAAAATAATAATCCTGTGGTTGGAGCACCAAATGAACTAATAAAAGTGTAATATTAAAATTGACCGTTTCTTTGGGACACCTAAGCCACGCCCACCAGTCAATCAGAATGACTGTATGCAAATTAGCCCAGCCAAGATGGCAGAGGCCACAGCCCCGGCAGCACAGGGCAGGAGGAGCGAGCTGGCCTGCCGTAGCCGCAGGGAGGGAGGAGAGTGCCGGCCTGTGGCTGAGGTCTGGAGAGAGGGGCAGACAGGAAGGGCTTAGCCAGTAGGGGGCATGCAAGATCCAGGCCGCAGCTCAGGCCGGCCAGTGGCCGTAGCCAGAGGCCTAAGCCTCTGTGTGTGTGTGTGCACCTCGCGATGGATTCCCAGGCAGCAGCCGAGGGGGGGGGGGGGGG